>JAODUH010073719.1:0-16105 GCA_027564835.1 Typhlichthys subterraneus
CTGTGTTATCGTCTCATTCAGCCGTTCACTCTGAAATTGCTCCGATGTCTTCACCAGTTTTGGCTGCGTTCTATCAATGCATGTGGAAGGTATATGGGAATATATTTGATGTGTTCTCTTGGCAACTTCAAAGCAGTTGAAACCATAGTGCACAACATAATTATGCTGATTGCTCTCGCAATGTACACACTGTACACAAATGTGTGTGCGCGTGAAACATCATCTTAGCACGTGAGCACACACGATGGGTACGCACAGGCTCAGTGAGCTGTGCTGCAGGCTGGACTGGAGAGATGGTGGGAGGAAGGAACTTCCGTTTTTCACGCAAGACGTGTGTTGTGAGTCAGACCGTGTCCTCAACTGCAAGTCCTCCTGTGAAAACCCACTTGAAGCAGGCCTGTTCACCGGCTGCTGTGCGAGAATAGTACTATACAGTTAGCATCCAGACAGGCTCTCTCACAGACCCTTTCCCCCAGCTTTCATTGTAAACAACAAAACATGGGGATGCATGTTTAATTTGCCTTGGCAACGTAAACAGCCATTGCCAGCATATTTGTGGCTCAGCAGAAAAGGCAGAACAGTCGCAGGAGCAAAACCTGTACCGCCATACTTTCATATCCACTTTCTTTCCGTAGGGTTGTTCTTTCTCATCAGCAGTCTGTCTGACCTCTAACTGTCCTTATCTCATACGATACGTGTTATGTAAGAGAGACCATGGTCATTTACAGAATTTAAAAAACGATACTCTTAAAGCTACAACAATTTATGAAGTAAATGGCTTGATTTGATGAACAGCATATCTTCTCTGCATAAGTCCATCTCTCTCTCCACCCTGCTGATGCCACACTGGTGCATCTTCACATGCTTCCTGACAGAAACCCAGCAGACCCGAACTGATCTTCCTCCCTGGAGCCCCTCACACTCCTGCACATCTGCCACTAGTGCTGGAGCAGATAGCTACCAGCTATTTGTAACATCCCTATCTGCCTGAGCTATACAGCAATGTACAGCACTTACACTGATAGAGGGGCTTTGTTTGTTACTTACGCTATGGATTACTGTAAAATACATTTATGAACACTGTTTGTAAAGTTACTTTTACTAATCGCACAAGAGTTTAGATACAGTACATACTGTAAGATTAATAACTAAGGAAAAAGTATTTCCCTTAATTTTTTTCTATCATTAAACTTGTACATGTTTTCAGTTCAAATAAGCCTTTATCTTTTCTCTGTAACAACGAGCAGTACAACTGCATATCTTTCATTTAAAAAGAGCCCTTCATATTCAGCCTGCGTTCATGCTCATCCGGTCATTTCATTGTTCTCCTTTGACTTCCCCCCCAACCCAAGCCCACCCACAACACACACACACACACCATAACATGAAGGGGTCTTCCCTTCATTATTTCCACCCCGTGTCTCAAGGGCTTGTACCACGAGCACGACATGCACGTCCACAGCAGCCGTCCACTTCATTACAGAAGGATTACCGGCTGTGCGCTGATGCAGCTTTTCAAGAGGGGGGGAACTCAATTATTCTCTGGCCTCCAAGACCCCCGGAGCACTCTGATGAGGGCCGCCCAATCGCAAACCAGGCACAGCGGCCACGGGGGAATGGCAGAGGTGAGGCTGTCTTCCCTCGCGACGGCTGTACCTGCCTAGATGTCTAAGTGCCATCCACTAGCAACATGTACGTCATGGCCAACACAGTGGGAGGACAAACGGACAATCACTCTATTGATTTATCAGCTTTTGCTTTCCTGATAATGTCACCAGTGCATTTAGTAATTGTGAGAGCAACATGATATTAGCAGTGATAGCATGAGAGTAACAATGAGAACTAAAGTGTGCTTTCAATTGTAAACAGCAGTTGCTCCTCTAACATTAGGGTTTTCATGCTGATCAGAGGCATAACATATGGGCTTGTGTAATAATGTGCTGTATGTTATATTAATGACTTACTGTAATACGTTCATTACTATAACTTTCTATCTTTATTTTTTATAACACCTAAGCTCGAGCATCTTGTTAACATTATTAACACCGTATATTTGAGTAACAACGTCAGAATTGTTGTTTCAGTAAGTGTGACTGTGTGTGTGTACTTTGGGTCAGCCCTTTCACCATCACAAGACACCAGAAGCTTGAAGAGTGCTGTGCTGCCGTCACCATGGAGACAAGAGCTACCAGCACCTAACAAAGCTATTTTTGGAGCGGTGCGAAGAGCTTCACTCTTCCTCCTCTTCCTATTCAGCAGCCTTCTTTAGTTTTATCTTCAGAACCAAACTGTTTTGGTGGTGAGAAAAGTGGGCCAGTCATTGTGTAACTCCCCTCGAGAACGCTGACCAATCAGGCGTGACAGGAGGTGGTGTGTGTGTGTGTGTGCGTGTGTGTGTGTGTTTGTGTGTGTGCGTGTGCGTACTCTGGGGTGTATTGTAAGTGTTGTGTGCTGTATATGCAGCACATGCAGAACCTGGGCATATTGTCCAATGTACTGTAGGCCTAGGCAAGCCTTTCAACGTTGATTTATATATATTTACAGGTTTTTCAATGAAATTCAAAGTGGCAAGGAATGTAACATTTGCTTCATTTATGAAGTGCGCAGTAATATTTATGTCAACACTTTTTTTATAGTGGGTAGAGCTGACCTTAGAGGTCAATAACCACTGGTCAATAGTCTACAAAGCCAGTCCAAGACTTCAAGAGCATGTGATGCTCATAAGCACTGTCTGTCTGATTACGTGCAGGTCAATATCTCGCCATTCTTCTGAAACGGCGTGCTGTGGCTCTCGCATTGATCTCCTCCTTAATCCGTCTATTGAAAAACAAAGCACTGGCAGGCGTAATAGCAGTGATAGATAAGCTTGAATGCAAAGCAGAATAGGCAGTTTGTGTTGTTTGGCTGCCACCAATGAGGTGCGCTTATAGAAGATTAAAAAGACAATCAGGAAATGTGCTCAGACTAAACAAAGTGGAATGTCCCTTTATTGTTCAGGGACACAGGATTAGTCCACTGAAGTGGACAGGCAAGAAAACTAGTTTCAAGGAAATGTTGTTTACACCGTGCATTTGAGAATGCATGTTGCTTAGGCCTATCTGTACAAAGTAACAACATAATGCAGTATATGCAAATATCACCATGACATGCTAAGGTATTATGCAACCATGTGTAACTACAATGAAAACACTCTAACCACAAATGCTCTATAATTATGGTGTTTACAGTGTTAATACTCTTAATCTTGCTGATGCTGGGGTGGGGAGATAGATGGAAGACTGGCTATGTGCATAATATCTATATTGTAATTCTCTGGACCTCTGAGCATTCCAGTTCCTAAGTTATGTGCCAGAGGTTGAATAACTAAGTGAATCTATTAACCAGCAGATATCACAACCTCAGGAGCCATAATCACTAGTATTCAGTATTTCTTTCTACAAGACCAATTTTAAAAGATGGAATCAGCCATTGTAAGCTTCTGTAATACACTTCATGTCAACATCACGTTCCGCTAGCCGTCCGTTCTGTGTGCGCACTGGAAGAATAATCTGGTGATTCTACACAGCCCTGGCTGTGTAAATGTGAACACAAACAAAGCGGTGCATATCACACCACACAACACCATCGTAGCCTTGGCGATGCGCGTCCAATGTGGGGGGGCGGAGCTTCTGAGGGAGCGCCCTATTGCATTGAAGAGAGGTGTTTTTGTTTTGATCGAGGACAAACATCGAGAGACTCCACCTTTCAGCTGTGGTTGCATGGCGCTAATGTGGAACTCACTGTAACCGTTGTCCTCCTCCTTGGTTCCATCGATGGTTCCATCGGCCTGCATCTGCAGGTGGAAGCCCTGTCGACTGTACAGCTTCGTCACGATCCCCTTCAGCTGGGGCTCTGTGGGCGAGACAGGGAGACGTGACATGGGTGAGACATGACATGTGTGAGACAAGACTACTTGCAGTGTGAGCTTTTCTGCATGACGTTTGAGACCGGATGGAAGCACTGCACGTGTGTCCATGCCAAATCTATCATTTAGTTTGCAGTCCAGTGTTAAATACACCAAAAAGTGCCCGCTGCTTATCTTAGCTTGGATCATATTTAATAATCTGTAAGCTTGCAACTCTAATGAATAATATATATCATTAAAATGACAGTTCCAAAAGGAAATGTGGCTTGTCGGATGTTGCTCTGCTAGGAACAGGCCTCACATTGGAGCACTGGACAACCATTCCAATCTTCTTTACTTGCCTGGAGAGCACGGGTGACTACAGAGACACGTGGGTTTATTCCACAGGCCCTCTGGCTAAACTGCTGCAGGGGATTAAGAGCACTGTATATGCTCGAGTACAAAGACACTGTTCTATTTAATTTAAGAGCTGCTTTAATTTTCCTGAAAAGCACCCCTTGTTGTGTGGTGGGTGTGCATCTGAATGCCATGCAGTCAGATAGGCAAAGAACCGGCATATAAAAGCCAACATCTACTACTACTTTGATACTGACAATAGCGCCATTTGTTAACAAAATTAAAAGTAATTATCAGGCGGGAGGGGGGCATTTGTTAAATTTGCACACACCCCTTAATTGAACATAGAAATATACAGTCTGTAGTACAGCATGTTAAATAAAATAACGCACTAATAAATTAATTAAACATTTTATATGAATAAATAAATAAATCCTGACACTTATATGCAAAGTACAGTACAAAATGACAACAGTGACAGTTGGTAAGAGTAGTCGTATGGCGACAGCTTCATTCCTGTGTCTTTCTAAGTGCCTATTATAAGTGTCTATTCCCTGGCCATGTCTCTAGAGAAGTGTCCTTTACTCTGGCTTCCCACACCTTTAACCTATCCCTTTACCTTCCCTTAATGCACTGTACCGTCCCCACACTGAGGTTACACAGTGCTATCCCTGAGCAGGGGTATTAGTCAGTCTTAAGATGACAACTGGCCGTCATCACAATTAGGCTAAAACATTTGTTTGGTTTTGGATTAACAAATCCCCCTCCCCCTCCCCACACACACATTATGCGCACAAAGTGTGTTTAAGTTATGTTGTTTTAACACTGCGCAATAGCTTTTGTCTATTGCACCAATTACACCCCAGCCTGTCTTCCAATGGAGTAGTGAAGCATGCTACAATATACTGTACGTATTACACACAGCACAGGACAGCACAGCACACACACACACACACACACACACGCACACACGCACACACGCACACACGCACACACACACACACACACACACTCACACCTACCACGAGTCAGAAACAGCATTACAATTTCCAAATGATATAAAGCACATAATCTATTACATGTGGGTTGTATGAAAAGACATTGATACGTTAAACACTAAACACAATAGTATGCCCCTTAGGAAGTCAGCATTGTCTCACATATATCAGTATAGGCCAATTTGTGAATGAACTTAATAGAGTCCCTGTCTGAGTTATATTATACATCGTATTAGAAATATACAGAACAACTGAAAATATGTATTTAAATAATTATGATGATTGTCTAGTAAAAGTGGACAAGACCTGGTCGTCTCCTTCGCCTCTTCTTGGAACTAAAGAGTTTGACCCTTGAAAAGACGCTCAGTCGGCTGGGTTTTTCACAGGTTCCCTTGGTCTTATTGGGACTGCTCACGCAACGGCAGGCATTAGATTTCTCTCGCTCCCTCGCCTGCCTTTTCTGTCGAATAAGGGAGCTGGCGATCGCTGCTGCCATGGCCAGTTTGACAGCGCTCTGGAAGCAACTTCCAGAGTATTGAGAAAAAAAGAAGAAGAAAAAAACCACTTTCTGGAAATCAGACAAAAACGCAATGTATGCCCACGGCAAATCGTCCGGACAGTTATATATGTTTCATTTACGAAGCTAAAAAATTCGGCGTAGTGCTGTCCGTTATATAAAGTCTAATAGAACCATGGCGGTGAGTAAGGGCGTAATTGTGCCTTCAACCTCTTGGGAAAAGAAGTGCTGCTCAACCAAAATTTAAGGCACCCATGTTCCGCTGCGATGCAAACAGTTTATCCACAACAAATAGGTCCATCGGTTCTATTATCTCAGCACCATAGGCTAATTAAGAACGGCTCCGATCTACATAACTGTGTGTACACGGCACTCACATTAAAAAGAAGGCAGGCGTGGGTTCGTGAATGAACCTGTGTGCCGTCACACAGGCCTACAGTAAACAAAAACAAAACATAATAAATAGAAATAACACCTGTTTGTAAACGAGTTTTTTTGTTTCCATACTCTAATGACTCAAAGATGCAACTGCTACTAAAAAGACAGAGCGGGTTTCTGAAAACGGAGGGAGAGAGAGAAAATCACTAAGGGCATCCCACTTGTTTTTTCTATTTTGTTGGAGCGAGGACGCACGAGATTCCCCATGCAGCATCAGAGCTCAGCTGTGTTTTTGTGCTCGAGACAGAGAGAGAGAGAGAGAGAGAGAGAGAGAGAGAGAGAGAGAGAGAGAGAGAGAGAGAGAGAGAGAGACCGACTGACTGTAGAGGTGGGAATTGGGAGTGATCAAGAGGAAACATCGAAGATCTTTGAGACATTCAAGTTAACACAAGTTAACGCTTGACATGTTGAATAACCGAACATTTAACAAATAAAAGCACTTTTATTTTGGGCGAACATAAGACTAGAATAAGCAAACGCTAACTGTAGTATAACCATTCCGGGGGATGAACCAGCACGTCCAACCGAAAGATATGATGTGCGATGTGCATTAAATACAATATAGGCTATATAATTGAAGTGCCCTGAAAATTACACTGACGATCTGTTAAATGCAAAATACTGGATTGGAGGAATATACAGTAATAATTGATTCCCAACTTGCTTATCAGCCACTTCGCACCTATCTTAAAGCAGCTAGGGGAGATAAAGAGCAAAAGCCTTCCTGTGGTGCCCTCTATCGACATCTATTGAAACTACGCTATAAATAATTATTATCTGGGTTATGTATTCTACCATACGGTATACTAGTGCATATCACAATATAATATTAAGTTAATTACGATATCATAAAAATGAGAACTAGCTTAAGAAGACGACTGAATGTCAAAAATAAAAATAAATTAGCCTACCACGCATTTAAAAACACTTTGAAGAACAGTTTAAACACAATGTTTTATTGCAATGCCCATAATGCCATAATACAAAGTCCCAGCCCTGGGTGTAGAAAAGCAGATAGGATCTCGTGATATATATAGCCTAAATAACAGAATAGCGTATAGACCAAATGAGGTAACGACCATGGGCACTTCAGCACCATGGACAGCTTCAAGACGGCCAACGAAGAAAACATCCTAAGCAAAAACTTTTGTCTTGTGAGATCGATATAATGTAAATTGGAGAACTAACACTTTTACTGATACCATTTACGCAACATTAGCATGCACGTACTATTAGAATGTTAATATATTTATAGTAGCCTGTGTACAAATTCTAAAAAAAAAACATTTGCCTACCTGATACTGATTTTCTTAAGGGAAAAGTCATGGTGCGTTATCGTAACACAAAATAGTTAGTTAGATGAATTCGCCCAGTCCTCTGGTGACACAGTGAAAGAAGGAATAGCTTGAAAAAAGTTCAAACCATGGTAAAGAACGGTGACGGGCGTAGTAGAGAAGAAAGCACCAAGGCGGGGCCATCAACAGGAAGATCATTAAAGGACGTTAGCGACATGCCATTATGACTTCTATGATGCTCATTAAACATACGTTTAGAGGGCTTGTTGATCTGGCAAACACTTGCGCTAGGTGGACCAGATTGAAGAAAAGTGATGGAAGTGCAGACTGATATTGTACATCCGTCTCGTGAACAAAAAAAAAAACAACTTTGCTCTCGTATTTCAAAAAATTATGTAAAATGATCCGATAATGCGTTGGCTAAACCGGTTATGTAGGCCTTGAAAAATATCGATGTATTCAACTGTGCTGCCATTATCCATTAGGCCATGCGTTTGTAAAAGTAATCTTGTCTGTTCCATGGACATAAGAAATGTTTTTCCCTTTTTTACAAACCACGGGTATAATATCCCCGTTTGTCAAACATGAGACATAACATTCATAACATTCTTTACATACATGACTTTTAAAGGATATATAGGCCTACGCCTAACATACATTTCCTACACAGTGTGGTGTGTTATCAATTTAAAAAGAGAATAATATTTGATTTGATATAATTACAAAAATCAAGGCTACCTTTTTTATGTATTGTTGTATGTAGACTATTTATGTATTCAATTTTAATTTAGACTGGATTGCTTTCTGCATCTCGAGGCACGATCAGTGACTGTTCTCAACACTGAACGGTAGATGGCAGAAGTGGACCATATACGAAAGGCTGACAAGCCCTCAGTGTGAAACAATAGCTCTTATTACAATTACGTCACCACCACTACAAACCAAAAAAAGGAAAATAATTATCTGGCGGCTGCAATCGCATAAGAAACTGATCCATAATGAAAAGCATCATACATATTTGTCAAATGGAGAGTTATTGTTGAATTCATACATTTACACATTTATTCTGTACGCATGACACATGGTTCTTTAATAATGGTTCTTTGGGTTCTAAAATGTACTGCATGTACAATTATTTTCACTTTTTGAAGAAAAAACACACACTTACATAATATAATTTGATTTAAAAGCCTGGTTAAAAAAATAAAACGTTTTACAGTAACTCTCAAAAGCTGCGACCTATGCCTAAGGCTTAGGCCCTAAGCCATGCTCATGTGCACATGATGTGTCAAAAACAAGGCAATTCAAAGTGCCTAGCTGGCAAACAAGACAAAAGTTAAAACCAACAAATGAAATAAAGCTAAATAAATGATACACACAACAAAACTAGGAATTAAACTCAATCTCTACTGTGTTTAGAAAGAACCCTCTGTCAGGCATTTATCATTCAAAATAGCATTATTAAGGCAGTCTACTGGTGGAAAGTCCACTATACCCTCCATTGTTAGCGGTCTGTAGTGCCTATTTGGATTACATAATGCTAAAAACACAACACACACGCATAACAACAACATTTCCATCCCAATCACATAGGGGTCACTATAACACACTGCACAATAACGCCTATCACATACAGCATAAGGGTGACTCAAAGAGACAGTAGATGGCAACAAACAAGGGTGATGCCAGCCAAAACAGTATGTATTACAGTACGTGTATGTAGTACGTACATACTGTGTGTATGCAGAAGACCCAGTAAGCCATTCTCCACAGTTGCTACCAGACACATGTAAACACAGTGACATATGCAGACCAGTAAGGAAGTAAGGATGGATGGATAAAAGAGAGGAGGGGAAAAGAGAGAGAGAAGCTACTGGAAAGAGTGTGTGTGTGTGTGTGTATGTGTATGTGTAGGCATATGCGTGTGCATGTGTGTGTGCATGTGGTAGGCACCCCTGGGTATACAAATCATTACAGTGCCACGTAGAGTGGCCTCCCAGAGCCACCTTCACTTGCACTGTAATGAATTAAACCACACCCCTCCAGCACAGCAGAAGCTACACCATCTACTGTTTAGATGCAATGTGTTGGTTATCTTGTGGTGAACGTGCTAGAACACTCTGGAGGGTGTGGAAGAGGTGGGTCCCCTGTGACCACATATGGCTCTAGGTAGGCACAACGCCATTCTCCCTGCATACTATATATACACATCACTGCTAGGCCCCTGTGACATCACCAGACGGCCACGAACGATCCCGCTGCAGTCACTACGCACGGTCACTAGATGGCAGCACTACAAAGACAAAGAGCATGATGTGTGTGTGTGTGTGCGTGAGCTGCCAAGGTTAAGCATTGTACTCACCTTCGTATCATTAAGTATAAATGAAGGATATCTGTTGTTTACACCCTGCAGATACCAATGCACCAGACCATGTTGTAATTAAGTTCTACATTCTGATATAGAGGTGGATGTTTGACATTATAGTCAACACTGTCTCCATGGGGAGGCTCCCTTTATAAATAATACATTATAGAGAACATATTTGAGCCAAAAGCAGCAAGTGGGCCTAATTAAAAGTCATATTATAGCAGAAAGATGCTAGATGAGGCATTTGAGGTTCACCTCCTGGCACTGGTTGACGGTGGCGTGTGCTATTCAAAACATGCAGCCCCTATCAACATGGATGCACATTGCTAGTTGCCTTTGCCCCTTGCCTGTGTGTGCGTGCATGTGTGTGCGTGTGTGTGTGTGTGTGTGTGTGTGTGTGTGTGTGTGTGTGTGTGTGTGTGCGCTGGTCCACAGTAAATAAATCCACTACAACGGCTGACTGCAGCATGCTGGGCCATGGTGATAGCATGGGTTGCCATGGAGACTACACATGCGCATGAGGGTGCGTGTGTGTGCGTGTGTGTGTGTGTGTGCGCGTGTGTGTGTGAAATAGAAGGAGATATAATGTGCTGAGGTTGGGGGTTGGGTATGAGGGAGTAACAGGCCCTCTGACGTTCAGGGTTCCAGTACAGGGAGAGGGGGAGGGTAATCTGTGGTCACGTCTGACCAGCAGAGCGTACTGTAGTGTTCCACTGTATGCCATATGCTCCAGCCAGTGTCCTCAGACCTCTGCTAGCCACACAGAGTCAGAGAGTATTGTCTCTGTCTCTTGCTGTGGACTGACACTGCACTGTAACGTCAGCACAGTCAAACCCAGCGCTACTGTGGAGAGTCATTTGGCTCAATGTGTTCATCCATGGGATTCAACGCAGCGCTGAAGCACTGCATAACAACACAGCAAAGAGGAAAGTATAAACACTAAAGAAAACAACACACATCTAAAGGTGATCATATTGGCTATAGTCCATCCCTCATTAAGCCTTAAATCTGTCACTATATCACAACAATGAATAGCGTACCCATCTATTTTCAGCTCACCTCTAACCTTTCGCATCACAACGTTCTGCACTGTGCAATGCATCCCTCTGTCTGAGAGAATAATTGGCATTCTTCTGCCACTACAGAAGACTACAGATGAAGGAAAAGAAGTTTTAAAAGTTACTAGCTCCTGATTAAAGCATCAACACATTGTTCTGAACTGTCAAGTGCAAGCTTTAGGACAGTATGCTAATGGTTTGATGCTGAATAACTTTAAACTCTCCCAAATGTTTTCATTTTCAGTCTGCACCTACGAAGCGCTGTGGTGTCCTTATTAAAAAAGAGACATTATCAGAAGTTGTGAATCTGTTGTGTGAATGTATCAGTGGTTCAAATTATTGTATATTTAGCCAGGAATCACCATATAGGATCCACAGGCAGCCATAAAGTACTGTATCAGACCAGAGCTACTGTTCTGTGTGTGTGTGGGTGTGTGCGTGTGCGTGTGTGTGTGAGCCATAGAGTACTGTATCAGACCAGAGCTACTGTTGTATGTGTGTGTGTGAGCCATACAATACTGTATATGACTGTTCTGCGTGTGTGTGTGTGTGTGTGTGTGCGTGTGTGTGTGTGTGTGTGCGTGTGAGCGAGCGAGCGTGCATGCGTGTGTGTTTGCTCTATATGTCCAGCTTCTTGTAATGATGCAGTGATGCAATCTCAAACAGACGCACCAAACGGTGTGTGACATGGCTGTGGCTCAGAGAGCAGCCTGCCCACAATGACTAATGTTGTGCAAACGATACACTCTCATTAGTATGACACACATAAGAGCACAGCACCAGAGACTACACAAGCTGCCAATTACCCCTTCCCTCATACAAGGGCTGTGCTTCTCTGCAGTCACCCCAGACTGAAATGGGGATTCTGGCCTATGTTTTGCTTTGGGAAGCTTCCGGTCACAAAACTACAAGATCCCGCTGTTCACTGTTCATTCCCGCTGATTCAAGTTAAACTACTGTAAATGTGCCATGCCCCGTCTGCCAGTTAGCACCTTCTCTTGCCCTGGTACCCTGATCAAAAGAATATAGGGCATCCGTTTGATTTAATACATAAACTGTATTCATGTTGCGGTGTTGATGTAAATCTAGAATCATTGATGGAAACTGAAAAAAAAAGGATAATCTATTAGCGTATGAAGCATATGGTGAGTGCAGGCATGGGACGTTATAGTACTGTACAGGCCTAACTGCATCAGAAGTGCTTTAATCTCATTTAAAGTCACCGCTGTGAAGTCCTTTCCTGCAGTACTGTATGTGGAGATGTTGTACCGTCAAATGAGACGTTAATATTCCAGGCTAACAGGCACCCACTATCAGTTAGCTTGGCAGCAGCATGCACGGGTCTAGGTAAGCTACAGTACAGCAGCTGATGCCACGCTACAGTACGTCTACATCGCTTAACTGAGTTAAGCGTCTCAATATTGTGTGACCTTAACTTCCGCTTGCTCCAAGCAGAAGTTAAGGTCACACATTATTGATACGCACAGCGTAAAGTCATTACGGAAACGCGCGCACGCACGCACGCACACACACACATACTCACAGCTAGCCAAAACTGATAATGAGTCTCTAAATGGCTTTTATCTGAACAACATGAATCCTCATTGCCAGCAGCACAGCAGGAGGTGCAGGGAGAGGGAAAGTGGGGGGACAATTGCTGGTGTGAGTCACGGATGGTGAGTCAATGAAAGTCCCTTGGTAATATCACCCAGCAGGACAGTCAGAGGGACACAGCATCAAGGACATGAAAGAGCATATGTCACTATAAAAGGTCCTTTGTTCTCTTCAAATGTCTTAATGTGAACATATCCAGGCCATGGACCACCATCAGAGCAGAAAATAGAACATCTGCCATCAAGCAAAACAGATATGAATGAAGAAGCCCAAAATAACAAACATTTACTGATAGAACAATAGCATTTATTTAAAGCCCCCCTCACTATTTTTAACCAAACTAGCAGAAGCAATGCTGGTCCCAGAATGTGTGAAGCAATGCCGCCTCTCCAAGCATGAAACACACTGAAGACAATTTAAGTGAGATTACAGACAGTGTCCCAGGCACCACATGGCCTGGTCATGATAAGACACACAAAGGGAAAAATAATAATTTGAGGCTCATAAAAGTACTGTAACGTTTTGTTAACTATGATCAACTTTAGCCAACCTGGATGAGCAAAACCATAGCAATTAGTAATAGTATAATGTATGAATGAGAAGTGTACCCTTTGTGAATTAGGTCATGTCATCTCTGTTCTTAGCCATTAACTCAAAACAACTCACATTCCCAATCTGACCTCCAGAATAACTGTCAATATTTTGAAATGCGCTCTAACTTTGTACGACGCGCACTGTAATTAAAACTCAATGTAGCCATGTCCTACGCTATGGGTTCCCCTCTATGCATTTCCTCTGAGGGCGTTTGGTGTCTCATTTCCCAGGCATGGACCCAGGCTTGGCAGTGTAGCACGGTAATGGCATATCTGGCCCATGACGTGCCTGACTATACTGTATAGTGAGAGAGGAAGGCTGGTCATAGCGTACACACTGTATGAGGATCACATAATTACACTGTGGCCTATGCATTTAAGAATGAGCATGCTAATAAGATCAGGCTGATATAGCAGTGGTTCACACACGTGGATTATTTGCATTATTTTATTATCGCACCACCCTCGACTGAGCTGAAAATGACACGACGTGACTCAGCTCTGGAGGGAGTGGGTGGAAAAATAGGCCATGTTTCCCACACAACTCCTCAACGTATCCCACTTTTCACTTGCATCCGCTCAGCGTGCCTGTTGAGGGGGTGCAGAGAGAAATCAATGGCCACACGATGGCTTGGTGGACAGTGGCCAGCCCGTGCCTGCACATAGCTGATAGAAAACGAGAGAAGCAAAATAAATCACTTCAGTGGCCGTCTGTGGCCTGTAGTCATATTCAGTTACACTGCTTTGCATCTGTATACTGGGCATGTAAATGGAAACCTACATCATTAAAGGCAGCGGAAGCGATGCAGGAGAAAGAGTGTTGATATTTGAACTCGTCAAAACAAAACAAAAACTCTCCCTATAATGCCGAGGCTGGGAAAGTGTTGTGTGGTGTGGTCTGCACCACCTTGTTTGTGTTCCTATTTACAGAGCCATGGCTGTGTAGAAACACCAGATTATTTTTCAGCGCACACAATGGACAGCTAGCGGACTGTAAAGAGATATTACCTGTATTTTTACATGTGTAGAAAGTGTTGTATTGTGTATTGGATTACAATCGCTTACACTATCTTTATGTCATACATATAACAAATAAAAACATTAACGGACCCATTCCATGAAAACCAAGTATTTCTAGATGTTTTTGGAATTAGCAATGTCGATGTGACACTGAGACATAGTAAGCCTTTCAAAGTGAACTGTTAACTTCCTGGTCTGCATTTGCTAAAAAATGGAGAGGGGCGGAGAGAAAGGTGCATTTGTTGCGTAGATTACTGTGCACAGTTTTTTGGTAACGCCCCTATGAGGATATGGCCAGCTACGTAGTGTCAGCAAAATATGCAAGGCAAGGAACTGATGTTGATCGCCAGTACTCTTTGTGTTGTTGCTAGCAGCTAGCAGCTAGCCAACTATCTATCATAACCCCCTAGCGGCAAGTGAAATGTCTATTGGTGCATGTGCAGTAACCTGACATGCCAGATTAATTGTTGTCACAACTCCATCTGGGCAGCCATACATTGAAACTAACCTGTGGTTATGGCAAACCTAAACCACATCCGTATAGCTATCAACACAACACTGATTGATATGTTCAGTTGCTACTCGGACACATTTTAAATGATGTCTAAGCTTTCCAGACGGATTCACATTGCGAAATTATTCTGAAGTGCACGAGATCAGGATGGTCTGATGGATGTGCAGCTACAAACCAGATTCACATCCGCTGAGAGGAAGAACAATTACATTTAATGCCATCTAGGGTCAGTGGGCACAGTATGCGTGTGTGTGTGTGTGTGTGTGTGTGTCTGGGGTTGAGGAGATACCGTAGCATTAGCAGATTAGCTATTACCCAACGCTTTATCAGTCCGGGAGCCAGATTAATGGGTGGGAGGCTGGTGTGACAAGGTGGGGGAGAAGGGTATGGCTCACGCACGACCATGAGCACCGCCGAGGAGCGGCCTGCGCGACTGCTATTAATGACATCATGGAGCCCTGTGCGACATCCTCCATAACACACGCACCCACGGAGCGAGGCGACAACCACATGCCTGGTGTCTCCACTGGAGCCAATCTGCCACTGAGGGTCTCTCAGAGGTACACTGAGAGTGTCCACATAAAGGTGAGGGATTCTGGAGAGAGATTGTTGGTGGTTGAACTCGATCAAATCAGAAACAACTCTCAGTTCAGTTCCGTACTGTATGGGCGCTCCCTCAGAAGCTCTGCGACCACACATTGGACACACACTGCCAAGGCTGGGGTAGTGGTGTGTGGTGCGGTCTGCACCACTTGTTTGTTTTACCATTTACAGAGCCAGGGATGTGTACAGTAGAAACAACAGCTTATTTATTTTTCAGCACGCACTCAGAATGAACAGCTACCGTACGGAGATATCCGCTGAATGTGACAAATCGCTAGCTATACCTTTAATTGGGAATTTGTGAGTGAGGCAGGATCCGGGAAGAAAGACAGCTGCCAGCCAGGGCCTGATGTGATGTGTTGACGTCAAATTTACTGGCCAGCCTCTGGATTAGCTGCTACTGTAACGCTAATGGCTGCCATACGACCTTATTGAGTAAATACACACACACAAACACAAAAGTAACACACAGACACACACACACACACACACAAGATGCAGATTAGACTGACTCAAACTGACTCAGATAAATCCCCTAATACAGGGAGGACAAATGCTTGGGAGTGCCTCCCTCACCACCACCACCACCCACCCCTCCCCCCACACACACACACACACACCGAAGAAGTAAAGGGCTATATGATCAGTATTGTGGGAAGACAAAGAGATTCAGAGAGAGGGAAATAAAGAGAGAGGAATGCAAATATGAATGTAATATGTATTATTTACAGACAGTCACTCCAATAGGTTTTCTTTAAGAATAGATAGATAGAGAGAGAGAGAGAGAGAGAGAGAGAGAGAGAGAGAGAGAGAGAGATAGAGAGAGAGAGAGAGAGAGAGAGAGAGA
>JAODUH010073730.1:0-16103 GCA_027564835.1 Typhlichthys subterraneus
GGTTCCAAAGACAGAAAACTTATTTTTTAAATGTATTCAAAGGTAATTTTGCACACAATGCTCATATTATGGATGTAGGAAAGGAATACAGTTCAATTTAAACCACCCAATGTAGCAAAGGGAGCTTTCTTCATGCATTGTGCATATTGCCAATGATTATTTATAAGAAAGGTTCTATGGCGACAAGTCTTCTAGTTCAGTCCAAACATTATCCACCCGCAAACCAGGGAAAAAACATGTCTAATCCCTCTGTACATTTACAGGACCTGTACCATCACACCATTAAAGCGTTATGGGAGCTAATCATTGGCATGAATCGCAGCTGCTACCAAAACTGACCGTCATCGTTAAGGTTGAGAAGGTTAAGATTGAACAGGTGGCTCATCACTCAAAAGTCAACAGTGTATAAGACAGAAAATCGGTGTGAAGACCATGGAAATTCAAGAAAAGTCACATCCCTTTCCAAATTTGAAGATTTCATCAACCCACAACACTACGTGGCAGACAATCAAGGCTGTTCAATTTCCATGTGCACAACGGCAAAACAAACGCATACAAAATGCCATCTCTGGCTAATAAACTTGGCAAAATTTTTGTAAAAAGTAAATAATTAAATAAATAAATACATGTACATATTGGCAAAACTTCCAAAAGCTTTGATTGCCAGTGACAAAGTTCTGCTGCAGAAAGCAACTGCCTTCCAAGACGTTCGTAAAGAAAAATGGAACAAATTGATCTCTGCAACAGCGTTAAGTGCCATAGTGGAATCAAAGTGGAATGCACCTTTTACAGAAAGCTAAATGTACATAAGCTACTGCACTTGTCATATTCAACATATCTCCTCGCATGTTGCTATTTTACCATGTTGAAAAAATAATCTGATACTTCTACACAGCCCTGGCTCCATAAATAGTAACATAAATTGGCGAACACTGCTCACAACAACAACGTTGTAGTACAACGCTTTGCTTCACAATGCATTGCAAATCTATTCAATACAATAATTTAGTGCACCATAAATAAGTATGCCGGCAAACCACATTTAGCCGTCCTGCTCTTGGCCACTAACATTATGGGCCCTATCTTACAACCAACGCAGTGCAAAGCGGGAACACAAGTGTCTTCGCTAGTTTAGCCGAAAGCCGTTGTATGTTTTGCAATCGCAGTAAATGTGGTTCCAAATTATTCATTAGTCTGCTTGCATTATGTGACTTGTTTAGCAACGAAGCTAATGTTCTTAGTACTCCAAATTGTTGATTTTAAAAGGTGTCTATTTTAAACATTAATATAGCAGCAAACAACAATTTTCTAGGATATAGTGGAATATTGTCCTTAGCAGGGTGTTGTAACGTAATCATCTAATCTTGTCTTTGTTTACATACGGCTGGCGTGCATGTGTGGATGACAAACGGAGTGTGCCTGTTGCTTAGTGTGACATTTAGTGGCAAAGTATAGAAAAAAAGAAGACAGATCTACAGATAAAATAAAAAAATGTCCCAGATTATACCGCTCAGGGGAAAAACATTTTGAAAACCGTGAAATTGAACCGAACCGTTGCTCAAAAACCGAGGCATAAACTGACCTGTGGATTTAGTGAACCGTAACACCCCTACACATAATGAACACTTACAATTTCAACACTTGAGTCTTCATTACAAAATGGAAATGTACAAGGCTTTGTTGGTGATTGAGTATTATTGCATGATGTAATTTAACAAAAGTAATGGAAATGCATGTTTAATATGCAATTTTGTGTGTGGGGAAAATTACAATGAATTAACTAAAATATTTTTCCAAGAGACTAGTTTTCAGGAAGTTACTACACAAATTGATGACGTGGTCCATGCCTCTGAGGGCTTAGAAGGGCTAGCCTCCGCCATACGAGAACTGTCAACACTTGCAAACAGGAATGCTCCAGCCCTCACTAGACAACAGATGTCAGAGTTGAGACATTCTTGTATCTGCCTTGTGTGCAGAGGTAAGTGTCTTTTATTTATATATATATATATATATATATTTTTTTTATTAACCTATGTAGTCCTATACTATACTTAAAACCTGTTTAATCTGCAGATGTCATGAAGGATCCAGCAATGTAAACGGCCTGCTGCAAGAGTCTCCTAGGGTGCTGGGTCTGTGTTGAGGGCTGTGTCCAAACCTCTGAACAATGCCTTAAATGTAGGGGTAACTGTCCATTAGAAAGCCTTATAAGGGTTTCAGGTCTTGATGGAGGGCTTGACATTGTCAGGCAATTTCTCATTTAGAATATTGTTTGTTTAAACTTATGTTAGCAGTTCAACTTGGCTGCCCAAGAAGTTATTTAACCTCACGCATGTCTGTTTGGATGCTGTTTTCCCTCACTAAAGCAGTAGATTTGATTAAATGCTACAGTGAAAAGAACAGCAAGGACTTATACACTTCACTGTGACTTGTTTCTTGTTTTTGATGGCATATGCTTGTGTTGTATATTGATCTTCACCAACTCACATTACCATAACAGAAGTCAGCAGCTACATTCCTTCTCTACTGAGGTCTCTTGCTGAATACATGTCTGCACATGGGCTCTTCCATAGATTTACTGATGGGACTAAATGCTCAGTGAGATTAAGTCATTAAAAACATAAATATACATACAACATAAATATATAAATAAATAAAATCAACAATTCAAAACGTGATTGTGTTCAACAGGCAAATAAAAAGCTACGTTCCAATTGAGAATGTGTGGTTCATGGCCACAGCAGAGAGGAGTGTGTCATTAGAAGACTGATAACGATCCATTCATTTGTATCAGGTGTGTTGGAGCAGTGAGACATTAAAACATGCAGGGCTGTGGCCCTCCAGGACCAGGATTCCCCACCCCTGGTTTAAGGGTTATTTTTTTGTAAAATCAGAAAAGGTAAAAATAAACAATACCCAATAATACACATCAAATGCTAATGTTTAATGTGATTTCGTTGAAATCCAATGACATTATGCCGTTGACAATCCTTTTTTGTTTTTTGGTTGTTAAAATAGTGGAATGTCACTCCACATCAGTCAGAATGGGCATATATGACACTAAAATAGTGTGGTGCCGCTCACAAAATAAGACATGTACGCCACTAATGTAGTGTGACGTGCGGGCGCAGTTGTCAGTCAAAATTAAGGCTGCAACAACTAATCAATGTTGTCTAGTATCGATAACGTTGATTAGTTTATCATTAACAAAAACAGCTGGCAACACATTTTGTCATCAAATAGTTGGTATATGTCAAGCATGTGCATCTGAATTAATAAAGTTGAATATGCTCTAATTAATATTATTTATTTGTACTTATTTCTCGGTCACATTATACAGGTCAGTTCTGTTTGGCCATGCACCCAGTGCCTTGCTGGGGGCCATGCACACTTAGAGCAATAGAGATAGCAGATTCTAGTCTTCTGAGTCAACATTATTATAGTTATGACTGGGGGAAAAAGTATTGTATATGTTTTAAATGTAAGTCAACAAATTGATCAATCGCAATAGTAATCGACAGACTAATTGATAATAGAAATAATCATTAGTTGCAGCAGTATAGTCAAAACAGGCATTTGCCACCCAACACCAAACATGACTAAAGACAGAGTGATAAGATCACAAATGTGTTCTTAACATAGAACACATTTCTTTCCAGCGTATCTCTTAATTACACCAGTCATTTTCAGAGGGAAGTGTATTGTACACATGCATTAAAGAACGGCCATATCATTTTGCATACAGAAACCAGAACATATTTTAACAACCCGAGCACTCAAAGCCATGTCAGCAGAATGATGCGTTCCAGACAACTTGCAGGTTACTTCCCAGTTGAAACTTCAGATTTTTGACCTCAAAGCGTTCCAGGTGCACGACGCTAAACATAAACATAAACATAGAACATGGCTGACAATAAAACAGCAAAATAAAATTTTCGACATTGGTTATTTTGACATCTACTTACATATACAACAGGTTTTACTATATGTTAGCATGTATTATATTAATTAAATACAGTCAAATATACATAAATGGTATTTTAGATGACGGTATTGTCTACATAATGTGCCATTGTTGTGTGACGTCAAAGGACACATGCAGTCGGATCTGCCCTGAGTTCACAAGTGGCGTTCTATTGTATTTTTTCCTAGTAGGTCGGAAATTCTCGACTTCCCAGTTGTCTGGAACGCAGCAGTAGGCTTAAACCTGGTCTTCAAATAGCCACGAGGGAGGTGAGGCGGAGTACGTTGACGACACGGCCTCAATTAGCTCCGTTTCACCTGTCCAGACGTCAACGTAAGAGATGTATTTAGAGTCTCCACTCTGGAACTCAGATAAGTCTGCGTTTGTGGTTCCTAATAATGTCTCTGTTATCTGGACTCAAGGCCAAACTGAAACAAACTTATGCACAATAAAGAGTACCATGAAAGTAAAGCCTTGCTGCATTGGTTAAAATAACGAGTAGCACAAAACGTTGCTCCCCCCTTTTTTTAAATCTGACTTCACAGTTGACAGATGGCTTAAAAGGTATGTAACGGTGGCCAGCCAGTAGCGCTGTGTAGTATCTTAACGTAAGTCTCACCGCAGACACAAGGACACTCTGGCAATGCACGCTAGAACCCATTTAGCAAGTCTTGTAGAGCGTACGCTCTGTATGGGAGAACATATCCATTACAGGTACATGTAGGCTACTGTACAATGTATGTTGTACAACTTCCTCACTTCTGGAAAGTTGTCAAGCTTACGAGGACATGTATCAGACGTTAGCTTACAAGGGTATATGTATCAGACGTTAGCTTGCGAGGGCACATGTATCAGACGTTGGCTTACGGGGGTCACATGTATCAGACGTTAGCTTACAAGGGTATATGTATCAGACGTTAGCTTGCGAGGGCACATGTATCAGACGCTGGCTTACGGGGGTACATGTATCAGACGTTCAGGACAGAGCTGCTTATGTGACGTAGTGCTAATGGATGGAAGAGGCTGAGACTAGTAGGCTATAGACTCTGTTCACACTTCTGTTTGTTGCACTGGAGGACATGGTCATAACAGGGTTAGGGTTATGCACTACATAGCAGAACCTCAACTGCATGAGGCTCCTGTCTTCCTCATGTACTCACTAGCAGCTTAGCAGTTACTATTAGCTCTCACTGCCTGCTGGCCGTGTCCTAGGTTGGACACTTACATTAACATAACAACAACAACAATAACATTAACATTATTGTAATTGGCACGCAGTTTTCATTAAATAGCTTATGTTCTTTGCTTTATCCACCTTTGCCCTTAACAAACAAAAACTGGTCAACTATCATAGCATTAAGTGGGGTGGATAAGGATTTGTGGCATGTAGACCAAAATTTCCACTAGCAAAGGTTACTAGCCCTGTTTGGAACTCTATTTACAAAGTTACACTCAGTAGTAAGATCTACAAACATTTCCATATTGCCTGTATTTTCCCATTATTCGTGTTATGTCTCTGCAGAATAGCCTTACATAACTCTTAGAATGATGGAACCTTTTTTTTATATTGAAAGTTAACTGTCTTTGTCTGTTATTGTTTGCTGTTCCCGGTGAGTGTTGCTTTTGTTGTTGATTAAACAACCGTGTTTTGACTAAACATGGTTCCTGCCACTGCGCCAAATATAAGCAATACACAAAAAAGTAAGACGTGCATATAATATAAAAATGAATGTACGTTTCCACATATAATAAAGGAAAGGCGCGAATCAGTCAAAAATGACTGTTACGCCAGTTGGTCCAAAAGATGCGTTGGCACCACATCTACAGCAGTGGGTCCCAAACCCGTCTGTCTTGAGGGCAGTCTGACTCTAGACCTAGGCTCTTCATGTTTTCTTTCATTTTAGCTAGGGGTTTGCCTGTTAAACCAAAATGATGTTTGTTGTTTAGCCCAGGGGTTCCCAAACGTTTTTGGGCCAGGGACCCCTTTACAGGGGAGAAAATTTTCCAAAGACCCCCTCATAGTCATTTTTGCTAACTTTGAGCTCAAATCAAAATAAAACTGTGCCGCTGTGCTCTGCGTTTTTATGTGTAATAAAAATGTGTTGTGAAGCTAAGCGTGGTGCTACGGCTTTGTTGATACGAGCAGTGTTCACCACTTTGTTTATGTTACTATTTACAGAGCCAGGGCTGTGTAGTAGATAATTATTAAGGACCACAGAGCGATACCAGTTTTATTTGCGCTCAAATTTAGAAAGAATGACACATTTCTGGCCCGCCCTGCCTAATTACAATTTAGTTCAGTACGTAAGAGAAAATAGACCTGGAGATGGAGTATCTCTGTTTTTTCTTATGCACACCACCACAATAATTAAATAATTTGGCTTAATTGGAACATTAGTGTGTGTGAACCTTTATTTGTGATTGACTTAACATCTAGAGTATCAAGAATAACACAACAAATAATTATTATTTAATCATTTACTATTTTATTTTTCTAGGACTGACAGGAAGAACTCCTCAACTCCTTAAAAAACTGCTCCTCCCTCTCTACATTCTGTGTGGCGTCTCTCCTCCCTTTCTACCTCCTCACGGTATCTCCTCTCCTCTCTCTCAGCTGTCTCCTGGGCTCTGCCTTCTTCTCTCTCTCGCACCTCCTCCACCTGCATCCTCTGCTCCTCCAGCTGAAACACGTCCTCCTTCTATAGCCTCCATGACATCCACCCGCCGCCTTTTTGGGTAGATGCCATGGAGGCTGTGTTCTGTCCAGGTGTTACACCGCCACATGCTGGGAGGATGAGGCAATGAGGACAGGCGGCGTTACAGACAGCCCCAGTAGCCTCATCCATTAAATTATATCACTTCCAAGAAGCGGCAGTGGTCTCACCCCCCTCTGTGCTGACCCCAGTTCTGGGACACTTCAGATCCCGTCGTGAGGAATGCAAAACAAACTCCCATTTTCAGGACACACATTTGAAATGTTTGCACATTCCTTACAATATTGTGTCCTCTACAAATCTGCAGTGGTGCTTAATATAATATAGTAAAGACAGTAAACTAACCTTATATTTTTGTTTAAGGTTTTCCCATTCCTTTAAAAAAAAGGCTTGGGTCACCATCCCTTCCAAATATTGACCAGCAATGTATGTTCTGATAAAGATATACTTTAATTAACAATAGAATGACACTTAATGCAGTAGCAGCAAGGTACCGGTCCAGTGCTGTGTATAAAAACTTCTAGATGCAATATTAATCCTCTTACTCCTCTCCAGTGACTGCTGCATTTCGCCTCCCTGTGAACAAGGAGGCGTTGGCAACACACCACAAAATAAGGGACCTCGTATCCTCGTCTGTCCCTACAGTAATTACGATAAAGGGGAAAAACAGTGCAGACAAAAACATGTCAAGTTGGTAAATAGCATACCATTAGTTAACGTGAATTATAAACATGCCACTGCAAATACGGTGTGAGGTCCGTGGCTGACGCACCGGCAGTACCGTATACCATATACTGTTCCCGTATCACCTTAAGCTTGGCGAGCTGCGCGGGACTGATCGTCCACCTAGCGATCCCTCCAGTGCAGCCGTCACCGGAGCGCAGTATCTTGTGCAAGCGCCGGAGCTGGGTTACTGGAATGACCCTCGACAGCCTGGGCAGGCCGCGCATTCGCTGTAGGGCAGGCCGTTTGTAGTCGAGCGGGTTAGATGTAGCCACCGCTTGGCCGCTCCCCTGATCACTCTGTCCACCGCGGCGCTGCCCTCCCCCGCGTGATCAGCGACATACACGAGGCGAGGGATCGCATACGAGCGGAGTACGGCCATGCGCTGCGCAGGCTTAAGGGGAGCTGCCGTTATCTTCCTCACCCACTCCCCCATCATTGCCTTCAGGTCGGGCTTGAGGACGCCCTTCCACGGGCAGATCTTAATGCCCAGGTAGTCGACCGGTTTGTCTGCCGTGATCTGCGCTAGCTCGGTCTCACCCATATTCCACGGCGGGCAGTCGTTCACCGTGTAGCCCCTCTCCGAACACTCTAGCATAAGCAAGGGTTTACGCGCAGGCCGGTCACGTGGCAGAACGCGTTGAGGACCTGCAGGTTGAGCGCCATACCGGCCCAACTGTCACTTACCAGCACCAGGTCGTCCGCGAAGGCCAAGGCAGTGATGGTGGTCTGCCCCAGGCGCAAACCCCTCCCCTTCTCATCCAGGGCCCACAGCAACGGGTCGACCGCCACGTTGAACAGCAGCGGGGACAGTGGGTCCCCCTGCTTCACGCCCACCTCCATCCTCAGCCTCCTCGTCCACCCCACGCCCGTTCTCACGCGGGTCGTGCAGGCCCTGTAAGCGTCAGGCACAAGCGATGTTACCATGCCGTCGACCCCTCTCTGCTCGAGAGCCGCCGTCAGGTGCTCGTGCGACACCGAGTCAAAGGCCTTGGCGAAGTCGACGAAGACCACTAGGTCGACGCGCTCTTCCTTGCACACCCCCAGGATGCCTCTCAGGAGCATCAGGTTCTCTGGCAACCCGCCCTGTTGACGAAGCCGGTCTGCCTCGGGATGAAGCCGGCACGCCACCTTCATTCGCCTCGCGAGCACCGCCGTTCCGACGGTGATCGGGCGCCACACGGAGATGTCCCTCGGCGCGTATGGGGAGTCCACCTTGGGGATCAGGACCGTCCGATTCTCCCTCAGGGAGTTCGGGAGCTGCCCGAGGACCATCATGGACGTGAATATCCTGGCGAGCTTGGGCCCTGTTGGGTCCCACCTGAGCTGTTGTCGGCCGGGTTGATGGTACCCAAGGCTCTCTCGATCTGGTCGAGGGAGAGCAGCGGGAGCTGGTCCCAGTGCGGGCCGTCGGGGCCCACCTCGGCCAGGATTTCCCGTATCCTGGGTCGCAGTGTGTCCGCGGGAGGCTCGCTCCTACGGCGGGCCGTCAACTCCTTTACTGTTTCCGGCACGCCGGGCGGCTCCACAATATGCATCAAAACAAAATTAGACGGGTGCATAAATTTGGGCACCAACAGAAAAATCACATCAATATTTAGTAGAGCTTCCTTTTGCTAAAAGAACAGCCTGTAGATGCTTCCTATAGCCTCTAATGAGTGTCTGGATTCTGGATGAAGGTATTTTGGACCATTCCTCCTTACAAAACATCGCAGTTCAATTAGGTTTGATGGTTGCCGAGCATGGACAGCCCGCTTCAAATCATCCCACAGATTCTCAATGATATTTAGGTCTGGGGACTGGGATGGCCATTCCAGAACATTGTACTTGTTCCTCTGCATAAATGCCCTGGTAGATTTTGAGCAGTGTTTTGGGTCATTTTCTTGTTGAAATATCCAGCCCCGGCGTAACTTCAACTTTGTGACCGATTCTTCAACATTATTCCCAAGAATTTGCTGACATTAAGTGGAATCCATGCAACCCTCAACTTTAACAAGATTCCCAGTACCAGCACTGGCCACACAGCCCCACAGCATGATAGAACCCCCACCAAATTTTACTGTGGGTAGCAAGTGTTTTTCTTGGAACGCTGTGTTCTTTTGCCGCCATGTATAACGCCCCTTGTTATGACCAAATAACTCATTAGTTTTATCAGTCCACAGCACCATATTCCTAAATGAAGCTGGCTTGTCCAAATGTGCGTTTGCGGAGTGTGTCCAGAAAAGGCTTCTTCCGCATCACTCTCCCACTTCTCCTTGGGCAAAGTGCACTGAATTGTTGAACAATGCACAGTGACACCATCTGCAGCAAGATTATGTTGCAGGTCTGTGGAGGTGGTCTGTGGGCTGTTTTTGTCTGTTCTCACCATCCTTTTGAGGTCCCCCATGTTGCCACTCTTCAGAGGAGAGTCAAAGAGAACAACAACTTGTAATTGGCCACCTTAAATACCTTTTCTAATGATTGGATGCACCTGTCTATGAAGTTCAAAGCTTAATGAGTTCACCAAACCAATGGCACTGTGATCCTTTTCTGTGATGAGAGTAAATTATTATGCAGCCTCAGAGGGGTGCCCAAACTTTTTCATACGACTGTATATACAGCCACAACAGCCTGCACCTCCTCCTCATGCTGGTCTCCAGCCTGGTCACACACTGCTGTGGGGTGGCATCCCATTCTTCAACCAGCATTTGTCACAGGTCAGCCAACGTGGTTGTGTTGGTCAGTCTGGCATGGATAGCATGCCCAAACTGATCCTGCAATTTCCACAAATGTACTTACTTTTTGTGCAAATTTATAATCATAATCTCTGTACAATCCACTTCAGAAATATCTGGTGAAATTTACAGTTGCAATTTAACAGTAGTTCATAAGAAATAGTTATTGAGGTGCAGCGTCATCTGATGTGTGGTTTGGGATCGGCTCCAATAGGCTACACATGCAAGCATGATAACTGAGTGAGAATTTTACAACCACATGTATTTTATTGGTGGACACGTGATTAGCACATTAATAGAGAATACAGTGATGTGACACTTTCTTATCACAATATTCAATATTATTTTTATCTGACGTTGGTTCATATGGCTTGCAATGTCATATTTACTAATAATACTGTGTTTGAGGAACTTGGGATGCCATGGAGCATTGGTCCTGATACAGAGGAGATCCCT
Organism: Typhlichthys subterraneus; assembly: GCA_027564835.1. NCBI lineage: Eukaryota > Metazoa > Chordata > Actinopteri > Percopsiformes > Amblyopsidae > Typhlichthys > Typhlichthys subterraneus. Next base: position 10,572 of record JAODUH010073730.1, read on the forward strand.
GTCTCAGTGCCTCTGAGGTCCACACAGCACTAGTTTGAGGCCATGCATGCTGTCCAATAGGAGTCTGGCCTTCCATGGTACCTCCCAGGAGACCTACCAGCTGTATGGACCCTGTAGCTGTGGCCTCTCCCGTCAGTGATTATAGCTGTAGTGCCTCTCTCAACAGCTCCTTGGGTCCTCAGCAGCCAGGAGGTGAAAGGCTGACTGTAGTTCAGTTTATTATATTTATTTAAATTACTTGATAATTCAACCAAGTTTTTTCCATGTATTTGTTTTGTTTTACTTGAATATATTCTCTATAGTCCCTGGCATGGTATAATTTGAACCTGTTTGGTTAGATAACCAGATTGTCAAAAGCAGACGGCTGTAATGTGCACAATATAGCGATTTGAGGGATAGGAATAGATACTGTGCTTAAAATGTAAATTCATTACAAAATTAGCAGAGCAAGCTTTATCCATGATGCTGATCCATCAAGAGGATAATAGTGAATCATAAGGTGGTGCTTTGGAATCAAAGTTTTAAGAGGATACAGTACTTTGAACAGCCTATGATGCTCTTCTATAAGGTGTTTCAGAAATGTAGTCATACCATCAGTGATGTTAGGAGAAAACACAATGTTAATGATCTGTAGTAGAAGCAATAACAAATACCAATGTTTGTCACCCTTTGGGACTACATCTCCATATATAAGGGGAATGTTTCTAATAAGACAATGTTTGACTAGCATTGAGTCCAATGCCATTTCCTGATTGTAATACTGTAGGTTTATCTTCGCTGGACAGTTCATTCTATCCAGATAGCAATAATTGAAGGCATAAACCCTCTGGAGAAGAGCGTCACTAGAAATTAGATTTGGAGTCATGTAGTTGAAAAGGATCTTAATTTCATACTGGGCTACACTTTCTAAGATATCATGCATTATGTCTAAAACAAAATTGTCAGATACATTGAAGTCTCTCAAGGTATTAAGCATGCTGTTTCTTTTGATACCATAACAGGAATTCTCAACTGGGTTCTGAACAAGGTAACTGTAACATTCTTCATTTAGTTATTTGCTACGCATTACTACTCGAGGGCCATCCTGGCTAAATACTGTTTGAGCTGACGCCTTATCAGTTAAACATAATCTACAGTAATAGCTCGCACTGAAAAATTCTACATAACCAAGAATACCATTTAGAGCTAGATTGTCACATGTAATCTGTGCAATAATACCAATGATAGGTTCCTCTGTGAAAGACACTCTAATTCCCCTCTCTTCAAGTATGTTTACATCACCAACCAATGGACTAAGTGTTTTGTCCAAGACATACTTTTTGGCATCCTGAGAATGAAACAAAGAAATTAGATGTATATTCATCAGAGAGGAATTCAGATATGGTGGTAGGTTACGAAGCACATCCAAGCTTATGAATACCTTGTTTAGACCCTAATGGGTTAGCGGTTTCAAAGTCATCATAGTAAACTTGAATTTGAAGTGCATTGCTAAATTTAGAAAATAAAGGATTTCTTTTATAATACTGTCCATCACAAAAGTCCTTATACATGTCATTCTTACATTGATCTTTAATGTGTTTACATACTTCCTGATTCTTAAACATAAACCCAAGAGTCTTCAACAGAGGTACATATATGAATGTGTCATTGACAGGAACCTGCTCGAACATTCCAGACACCTTATTCCTTTTTGAATCAAACCTAACACCCAAATATATTTCGAGAGGCTCAACAACTCCCCATTCATCGCTGAAATATTTCTTCCATTTACTTTCTGTATTTAAGTCAGAGAAATAATTATGAACACCACTGAAGACTTTCTCAACTGCACTTCTGCTGGGGTTGTCAAGTGGTACAGCATTTAACACTTTCTCCTTCAAGATTGACTGAAAATCATCAACAAATTCTTCCAAGCTTTCAACAACTGATACAATAACATTGTTGGCAACAGCACTGCCCTGCAATTTTGCTATTATGGAAGCACACATATCTTTATGCTGGTCACTTGAAATATGACAACATTCAGCTTGATTTGTGTCTTCCTCCGGTAAACCGAAATCTATGTCTGTCAGTGTGTGTGCTGGCTCCCGGAGCGTACCAAGTGGGATCAGCTATAGGGGTGTTACTGGGATGTGTTCATTGTATTAATTTACATTTACGACTTACATGTAGTACATGTGTCAGTAGTTGGACAGGTCGTATACCAGCAGTTATAAGCAAACAACATTCTAAACATCAGTGTTGTTGACAATGCTAATTCTACCATGTTGCCATTGCATGATGTAGTATGTGCATCAGGGCAGGTAGTGAGGGGTTTCTATACGTGTGTGTGTGTGTGTGTATCTAGTTAAGTAGAATGGAACTGGGGATAATGGATGTAATTCAGCTTGGTTTCCCCCAGCAGATTGCCTTAACAAAAGGGAGGTTGGCTGGGGGACGTGCTGACCGTCTGTCCTGCTGATAAGAGGGCTGTCTGGGGGACGTGCTGACCGTCTGTCCTGCTGATTAGAGGGCTGGCTGGGGGACGTGCTGACCGTCTGTCCTGCTGATAAGTTGTGTGTTTGCTACTCCACAGCTACAACAACAGCCAAGCTTCCTAGTGGGTAGTTCTCCACCTTTCCTACAAGGCTGTGCCACACTGTTAGGAACTGAAACAGCCATTGCCATTATATTATTGAGGAGCTGAAGAATAGCTATAACTCAGCTACCACAACAGCCTTGTTACAACTTGCTAGCTAATTAGCTAGCTAACAACTTGGTAGCTAATTAAGACTGCAATGTTACCTTAAACAGACGACGAGTCGTTCAGCTGAATGGATGGTTTCACGCCAAAACATATCTTGCCTTTCAATCTGAAACCTTCTCCAGCAGCCAATCAAACTGCTGCGCATTCAGTCTGAAGTACTTCCTGAAGCGTTCTTCGTCCAGTCGCATCTCCAACACAAGCCCCGGTACTCTCGGAGGTCTTTCCTTGCTTAAATGATTGGATTGACCCCAGTCCTCCTCCTGCCCTCTACAACCCATCTCCTCCAAATATATACAAATGCACATCAGTGATGTGTTTTAGCCAGCAGAGAAGGCCTTGCTAGCCCTGACGGCCCACCCTGCAAAATTCTGTGTATCATTTCACTTTAACAGATCACTGTATCAGGGATGCTGCAGACTACCAAATTTGTGGCCTCTCAGTCGAGCGTTCGGGCTGTTCAAAAGCATACTTTACACGGACGCTATTTCTGTGTACAAAAAAGTGTTATAAATTTAGATATTTCTAGTTTACCATTAATAGTATTGGTGTAACTAAGAAATTCACTGGATAATACCCCTATATAACGCTCATTTGTGAGTTTAGTAGGACATCCATTGCATTCTGTAGTGGGCTTCAGCTCGTTACATATAAGGACAACATGCACATTTGCACGGACATAACATTTTGGAGGTGCGACTGTATGCGCAATGATATTTCCGGTGGATGGGGGAAGTATGCCTGGGTCTTCAGACCATACCAAGGAGGGACTTACGCCTGGGCTGGCTGAAGATTTTACTCATACCAAAGCAGCAGCTGGTCACTTAGCGACAGAATGCCATCCATAGCAACACTGCCATCTTTCATTAACAGCATCGCCCTGGCAGACAAAATACAATTCACCAATGTCAACAGACATTGATGGTATGTGGTACATTCAAATTCGGCTACCTGAGGCGAACATTTGTGACAAATTTTTGCTTTTTAAAGTTTGAGCTTGTAGGCCTAATTATACAGAACGCAGCACCACCCATTTTAGCCGAGCACCCCCCTCCCCAATTAAAATCCACTGTTTCCAGCAGAGCTATGTGCATTTAAGGACAGTCAAAGTAAACTGCAGTGGAGAATCGTGATTTAAAGTTGCTCGGTGCATAAAATTACTATATTCTCCAAAACATTAGGGGGCAGCATTTCACCATAATATGGTGGTATCATAAATTCACTCTCAGTTCTACTTATCGCCAATTTCTCAGTCAATCTGCTAACATGTATCCACACACACAGTTTACTTGTAACAGTGCAGACAGACGAAACACACAGGAGTACATGAACAGGCGAGCCATGCGTCGTGCTTCGGAGGAAGTGACCGCAAGCCAGGCGATGGGAAACAAAAAATAGGAAGTAACTTTGCTCGCCGTTTAGTTACTGGTAGGCCCCTATCACAGAGACGCATCGCTAGAAACTCGTCACCAGCAAAACCATTGCAGATGGTAGTCTGTCACGTGCGCTTCTCTTGTGCACTGTTGATCAGTCACACTCGGCCCAGGCAGCAATCTCGGTGTGATTGGGGCCGAAGGCACACCGACAGAATGTAGAACGCACAAAGTAACCGACAATGGCACGTCTAGGGTGTGGTTGGGACACACACTGTGAGACAAACGACTTTGAATTGTCCATTATTCAATTATTTGCAATATAATCAGTTTACTCACCCGTCCAGAGAAACTTTAGTCAGCATCAGGCACAATCCATTTAGATTTGCTATGGCACTCTTTCTGATTCATCCGGTGGAAAGAAACTTCGCCGCATGGCGGGGCGTATCTTCGGGCTTTAACTACATCTTGTATGAACAAACTAGGCACTTGAACAATGTTGGCGTAGTTAACAGATTGACCTAAAATATTTTATAGCCTATATCATAACTTGCACATATTACCCTATAGGCGTATTCACTCAGACGGACTTCTCTTCCTTATGCAATCCATGCTCATTTAGAAATACTTTTCTATGAACTGATTCCAATGCACAATATTTTGTGTGTGCGGGAAGAAATATTTTTCATTTACTTAGTAAAGCAATAGGATGCAAGCAGGCAGTAGATCTCAGCCATGGGTCCTAAGCACGCACAAGTTCTTATTTTTCTGTTTACTGCCTGTAAGCTAGTGACTCGCCTTTCCCCTTGAGGTACAAAGTGGTATAACAAGGTTTAGAGGCTGTACAGGCCGGAAAAAAAATAATTTCAGAAATGATTGCAGTACATAGAGGAATTTTATATACCTTTTTTGATAATTTAGATTGTTTTTGTAATGGCTTAAACTAATTAAACACCTTTAAAACATAAATACTGTGAATATCTATATGAAACACAGTTGCTATATATTCTACACGTACCAGTGACCTTCCAGACATCAAAACGCAATTATAGCCTAAATTGTTTAGATCATTTTTGTGGGATGGAAACTATATTATTTGATGATTCTCCTCCCAAAAAAACTTCTTAAAATATCTTTTAGTAGGCTACATTTTGTTTAAGGGGGACTCCTGAGCGACCCCCACTAAACTTTCCCCCACAGCAACTCCCCCCACCCCCCAGAGAAAACACTGCATAGGGTGCTTCCTCAGAAGCTCAGCCTGACATGTTGAAACATATTGTAGTTGTGTTGCTGTTCACCACATTGTGTTCCTATTTACAAAGTCATGGAAGTTGTTGGAATATGGGTGGTGTCTCCTCACCCAGTTCCTGCGTGTTCGTTTGATGAGGATAAATTAGGAGACGTTGTATCCAAATT
>JAODUH010073741.1:0-16101 GCA_027564835.1 Typhlichthys subterraneus
CTCTGACTGGTGTATTTAATATCTACACAGACGGCTCTCTGACTGGTGTATTTAATATCTACACAGACAGCTCTCTGCCTATGACAGCGTGTTACTGTACCTTTAAGGGCATAACCTCCTTGTTGATGGAGAAGAAGGAGGCCATAGCTTTGGTCCAGGAGGCCAGACCGGCCACGTTACCGCACACCCGCTTGGCCGTCTCGATATTGTAATCGGGCATGTCAAAGTAGGGCTGCAACAGCTCCACCATCTCTTCATTGATGGTGTCTTTATGGAATTGCTGTAAAGAGAACAGAGAGAGAGAGAGAGAGAGAGAGAGAGTTTGAGTTTTAACAACATTTAATTAGACAACAGTATATTCCATTTTATGTTTCAATGTCATGCTTTACATAGAAAATATAATCCCATCTTCATTGACCGTAAACAAAGATCCTTTATAATCCCACACCTTCTTGAACTCGCCCACATCACCCAGCATGTTATAAAAAGTATATTCTAGCATTACTCTATGCTTCACCATCCCTTTGAACATTGATGACACGTCTTGATCCCTATCAGTCTCTACTTTTTGTTTTCTGCTAGTGTATATTGCTAATTTTGCCTGACCAATCAAAAAGTTTAACAATTAACACTTATTTTTCCTTCTTTTAGAATAACCAATAACAAAAATAAAAACACGCTTACTAAAAACGTCTTCAAATAAACCAAACAGAGAAGAGAGAGAGAGAGAGAGAGCGAGAGAGAGATAATAACACAACATAAACACAATAATAAAAATGTAATTCTGTTTTGTTTATGTATTTTTTGACAACATGAAGGAGTATTCAGCATTTTCCCAAGAAGTAACAGTGTGGTTCCGTTGTGACTGGAACATACACTAGGGAACCCACATGATTTAAAAGCAGGTCTGAGATCCATCATGTGCCTCATAAACCTGAACATTGGCACCTGTAGGCCCCCCAGGACTATGAACATGTATACATGTAGGTCCCCCAGGACGTTGAACACGTGTACCTGCAGGCTTCCCAGGAAGTTCCCGGCTGTCATGAGCTTGAGAGACTCCTGCCAGGACGGTGTGTTGAGGTTCATTTCGGGGTCAAACTTCACAGGGTTGATCTTCCTCTGGAACAGCAGCAGGACACAGTCCATGATCCGCATGATGAGGTGGGGTGGCCGGCCCAGCGTTCTCACCGTGGCGATTTCCGACTGCTTGATAGTCTAAGGTAAGTGGCGGCAGAACAATCGTCATGTCAGTGAATCAGCCAAGACACTATGGCTACAGGGTCCTCTGTACGCCCCCCCCCACCTACAGTGATGTGTCTAACCCATAGGCTGTATATATATATATATATATATATAAATGGACAAACACTCCGTGACGTCACACATAGCTTTTCTCAAGAACAGGTTTGAATACCTCGAATTCTATGGGGGATAGACTACTGCAGTCAGCCTCAAGTGGCCATTCGATGAACTGCAAGCTTTTGGCATTTATGTATTTATTTCTAAGCACACTCCCCCCACCCCCTTACCAAAATCATGAGGGATCCCAGCCAGCCAACAGTCTGAACACCCCTGCCTAACAGCAGCGTTCATGGGAGCATCTTCCCCTTCACACACACACTGCTGCGGAGTGCCCCTTTAACTCGTAGCCTAACTGAGCCCCAGACCCTGTACCTGCAGCGCGGCCTCTGCCTCTTTGAGCGCAGGCCGCGCGGCCTCCAGCTTCTCCTCTGCGATGGCCTTGTCTGCTGAGATGCTGTCCACGATGGCCTGGGCCTTGTCCTTCACCTTCTGCACCTCCAGCTTGACCTGCTCAGCAGCCTGGGCCTTCACCCTGACCTCCTGGAGCACCTGGAAGACACACATGTACATGAACTCAACCCCAACTTCACTGTTTACAGTCAACAAAATGTCTGTGCCCTTCCACAGCACATGTTTTAGTAAACAACGACAAGGACGTCGACAACAATGTGACCTACCATGTCAGCCTTCAGGTTGGCAACCTCCAGCTCCTTCTCCTTGACCTCCAGCTCCTTGCTGAGAGCTGCTACGGACAGAGACGCCTCCTTCAGCTTCTGAAGACCTGTGTTCATCCTGGATGGAGCAGCGCAGCAAACGGTCTCTCAAAATGCATAATCATCAGTTACATTAAATCAAATAAATACATGAAATAAGTAAAAAAAAATATTCTTGGGATAGGGGAACAAATAAAATATTCTTGGGATAGGGGAACAAATAACATGTTATTTGTTCCCCTATCCCAAGAATCATCAGTAATGAAGACAATACATAGTTTTCCTCCTACAACAAGAAACAGTGCAAAACAACAGCCAGTATAAACAACGCAGCATGATAATGTACCTGTTTGCCAGAGTATGTACTTCAGATCTTTTCTCTTTATATATAGCCTTATAGCCCTGGATGAAAGACAGGTAGGACTTTGGCGTAACATGGGTCGCACGGCGATACCTACATGGGAATAAGATACAAATTACCACTTGATTCTATCTGATATTCATATTGTAATATTGTCTGGGATTCTTTGTATGCTTGATTGTGTAGTGCGTATACAATTATGATGACAAGACAACGGATTGTAATGTTAATAACGGCTATATCAGGGGTCTGCAGCCTTTACTATCAAAAGAGCCATTTGTGCCCATAACATTTTATATTTAACTGTCTGGAGCCGCAGAAAATATTAGCCTATATTAAGTTAGCCTATAAACATTCCTATAGTAGACCTAAAAGAGAATTCCTACACGTTTTTGATTTTGACCGGGTAGCAGGGGGGTCCATGGGCATGCCCCACCCGCAAATCTTTTTTGAAATAAAGCAGCAATTTTCTAGTGAATTTAAAACAGATAGTAAATATATATATAGTAAATAATAGGCTACTGTGCACTCACAAGGTTGAATGAACTAGATCAATTTGGATTCTGGTGAAGTCAGATCACACAGGCTGGCAATAAATATAATTTGATATTGTAATGTAACTTAAAATAAGTTCTATAATGTTTGTCAAAGCCACAGGAAGCCATTGTAGAGGGGCTCATGAGCCACAGGTTACAGACCCCTGGGACATATCATATGACAGTACACTGTTGCTGACCTATGGTGGCATACCTCTGGAAGTATTCTACACACTTCTCCGCCACGCCATCTTGGAAGGAACCCATGCATTCCACAACTTCCCCTTTCACCTGGGTGGTGCAGTCGATGTCGTAGACCGACAGGAAGTGGTGTGAAACTGAAGGAGAAAAATGGGCAGGAGGAGAATGTCAGGAATTGGGGATAAATTACAACAATCATTTCAAAGTTAGTCCAGCCCCTTCAGGTGACTTGAGACCACACTGCTAGCAACTAAAATGTACGATAAGGGAAATAATTAAGTAAGTAATTTTTCCATTATTCATCCTCAAATAATTCCAATGTAGATGCAGCCGTTAGAGGAAAATTAATATAATGGGCGGACTAATAATTTGTAATATCTTTAAAGTGTAGGCTACCATAATGACACAGATAGATACATTTTCACATGGGATACAATACATGTACAATACTAGTATGTACACTAGTATCTACATGCACTGTACATCTACAGTAATTATTCCCATGTTGCAGAATCATAAAGTGTGATGTTCAGCACCGGCAACAAGAGCGTCTTTGGGCCAGCGGCTGAACCAGTCCATGGTGCAGCCAGAGATCAGCGCCGGGAACTTCAGGGCCCGGTTGCGGAACTTTTCCCCGACCGGCGAGAAACACAGGACGGTGTGGAGGTTCTGTCTCACGCGCGACATAAAGTACTCATACAGGTTCTCATTGGTGGGCGGTCGTCGTGGGAACTCCCGCTTCATGACGGGAATGAGGTCACTGAGAATCTCGTCAAGCTCGTCGCGAGCAAAGAGGTTGGACACCTGGAGGAAATACATGCACACCCACACACACACGCACGCGCACACACGCAGTACACACACGCAGTACACACGGTACATTAGTCGAACAAGCTGTGGAAAACACACGTGCGCGGCCATAAGCTGTGCACGTGCCCCTCACCTCTCCAGAAGACAGGACGTTGTTGAGATACTCCAGGAACGACTCGTCTTTGATCTCATTGTCGGTGAAGATGAAGGTGATCCCCTTGCCTTGCTGACCGGCCGTTCGGTACAAGCTCTTCAGGTCGTCCATCAGGTTGGCTGTGTTATAGGAGCTGGTAACAGTCAACAGAACAGTGAGCATGTGTATAATAATCATAATAATATGACAATAATCGAATGAGCAGTTTGGGTGTGATGCGATGGCAACAACTGGTACTGAATGCTAAGGATGGTGGGTGATGGAGTATTAACCATTGCAGGGAGGTTATTATTTAAAGGTCCCCTATTGTATAATTGCATTGTGTGGTCAGTGCTTTTATCTGGAGCGCTAAAATGGACTAGCTATGCATCACAGAGAATGCATCTCTTTAACCAATCATCTGTGACCCACAAGGGGTGCTGCCACATGGGCATTATTGTGTAAATAAAAACGTTGAAACGTGTTGCTTCGAGGTCTATAATGTGCCTAAAACATGTGACAATACGGTAGTTCTACATAGACTACTTTACCGTGTTAGTGTGATCTGGAAGATCTTGTATCCAGCAATGAACGAAGCCAGTCTGGTCAGGCTTTGTTTGCCCGACCCACCCACTCCTACCAGTAAGGCATTACCCCTGGGAGTTCGGATAATCCTTGATATCTAAGCACACACACACACACACACACACACACACACACACACACACATCAAAAAAAATTCCCCATTATTCCAAATGTCTTCGTAGTGCCGGTGAAAGGTCTGACCAAATGTCCTGCTAATACCACAAAAACCAACGCACACATTTAAAGTTTTATACACAGGTATAGACAGAGAGAGAAAGAGAGTGAGAGAGAGCTAGAGAGAGAGTGAGAAAGAGAGAAATAGAGAGAGATGAATGTTAAGTGCAGGCTGCATGTAAGGTAAAAAAAAAAGGTATACCTTGACAAGGTGTATCATAGCATCCCTAAAGAAGACCATATCCATGCTGGTACCCCGAATGCTCTCATTGAAGTGACTTAAGAACATGTTCAGACGCTCCATTAGACTCTCAAAGGATTCTATAGGCTCGTACACCTTGGGCATGTCAAAGTCTGAATCGTCAGGTTCGTCACCTGTAAAGAACCATTTACATCTTAACATTCAGAAACATGGAAGTGACATTATATGTTGTGTAAAGTAGGCTATGCACTAAGAGCTTTCAGGTATAACAGTGATTTTCTCAAATTTGCATAAGTCTGCATATTAGAAAATGGTAGTTTGAAACTATTTTGTGACTCAAAATATTGTGGTCAACGCCAACTCCGTTACTTAGCGCAGCAAACTACTTTTAAATTACAAATTACTAAACTTTATTACAGCACATTTTTCACAGAAAGTATGTTTTTTTTAGGTAAAGAAAAGATGGTTAATGCAGTACCTGTAGCTTCGGGTGCATCTCGGAGGAAATCCACAAAGTATTTGTCCACTCCTTGGTCCAACATTTTCCTCTCCTCTTCCCCAAGCTCTTCTTCTACCAGCTGGGCCAGCTCCAGGTCAAACCATGCCACGTCCTCGGGCCTGGTGAAGCGGTCCGCTATTACACGTTTGCACTCATGTTTCCACAGCGACAACAGCACCTGGTGTTGAGAGGATATCACACGCATTACGTCATGCTAGCAAGGAATGGCTCATCAGAAATTGAATAGTGATGCTATGAACAACTGGTGCTAAGAAAAATCGTGAGCTTGGAAATTCTATATTTCTTGGGTCCATTCTCGAGAACGCTTGCTAATTTCAAGCTCAAATAAAAACAAACTCCCTCAGCTCTGCCCCACAAATTGCATCGATGAAATGAAATGCATTGCGAAGCCAAGCAGCATTGTTGTTATGAGCGGTGTTTGCCACTTTGTTTATGTTGCTATTTACAAAGCCAGAACTGTGTAGAAGTAGCAGATTACTTTTTCAGCATGCAAAGAGAACGGAGAGATAGCGGACTATGAAGAGATATTTTGTTAATTTGACAAAAGTGCATTTTAACAATTAGCTTACAATTAGATTGCAATAGCTAACTACACTTGTAAATGTATTACAGAAATTAAATTCCATACTCATTCCATAATATATTCTATCCTATTCAGGGAACCTGCGGTCATGTAACAGGTGATGAATGCAGCTTCTCTAGCTTCAGGACAAACTCACATGGCGAGAGCTGACCACCTCGGCAGTGGTGTTGAGCATGCCCTGCCAGATCCTGGACAGGTCCCGGAGGTTGAAGATGTAGTGGAAATTGGCCGGGGTTGGTAGCATCTTCACCTTGGTCATCTGCCACAGCTGGCGGGTCAGGGTCACCAGGCGAGGCACGGTGCTCTGGACCTCGTCACTGAAGCCACGGCGGGCACAGTAATGGCCGTTTCCAATCACACCTGAGCTCAGAATTGACCCACTCAGAAGCGGTAACATAGAGTAAAATGAACAAGCCACTTCCTGGCTTTTTAGTTGCAAATGTGTTCTTTTTAATGTCAAGACCTGCTCAAGGATAGAGTTACTGTAACACTAAGGCCAACTATCACAGTGCTTCATCGGGAAATAATAACCAATCAGTAACAGTCAGTCTGAAAAAAAAAAAATGAACCCAAACCAAAGATAAGGATAGACTATACTTTATGAACCCAATAAAACATTTTCAATATAAATGTTCATTAAATACTGCACACTGCTTTTGACTATATTTATATTGACTTGATATTTACAGTGCATACCATGCAGAATGTAAACTATAAGCAGATAGGGCTTCACCAACCAAATATGTGGTCTATGGAAGCGGTGGAGGGCAGAGTGCAGTTGAAGATGGAGAACTGCCTCTTCAGCCTCTGTGGGATGTCATTGCGTCCTCCTCCGGGGTGAATCATGGCTGCCAGGAACTGGATGTCCACGAAATTGGTGAACTCCCCCGGCTTCTCCAGATTGTAGAAGCCGGTCTGCTCCATCAGCTGTCGGACAATCTCATTGGTCACCTAGCGCGAGGGGTGGAGAAATCACCGTCCTGATTAAAAACAACAGCCAAGAATTCTGTGACTTGATTCTTGTTGACATTTTTTACCCAGCCGGGCTAGCGGACCTGGTCGCCCCACTCGTTAATGACAGGCATGTTGATGTCGTCGATAAAAATGGACATTTTCTTTCCGGCCGGGGGTCCGTAGATGGCCCCCATCCGCTTGTCCACGTAGCTCTCCACGGACCTCTGAAGACATAGAGCAAGGGGTCGATGACACGGAGGAAACAGTGAGGGAAAACAAGCTAATGCAACACAATGGCAGCGAGGAGGCTGGAAAAGGAAGTGCTGTATAGACAGGATGAGACAGTAACTAAGCGGGTTACTGTCTCCTCTACCTGAAACATCAGCGGCGTTGTGGCAGAGGAGAAGTTGAGACATTTAGACATGTGGGTCTCAGGGTTGCATTTGGACATGTAGCCCTTGATGATGACGGTTTTCGCCGTTCCCTGCTCTCCAATCAGCAGAACCGCCTTGAGGGATCATCACACAAAGGCTTGAATACAGTGAGCAACCTATCCTTGGCCCAATAGCATCTCCATATTAGGCCAAATACTGAAATGGCTGGCTGACCTTATGGCCTATATTCAGTTGAGTTGAGTTATTATTATAGATGAGCCCTTATTACTATTAATTTAGCTCATTGCTTACTGCATTCTCATCCCCCAGAAGTTAATTTAGGCCAGACAAACCTTTAGATCTTACAGCAAGCCCCCCCGCACCCCCCCCCGCTATACATTTAAATTGTGTTCCACCATTTGCATTCAGTCATTTGCAAACAAGCCTTTGATGTATGTCTCAGTTCTGACATTGTTTGACAGATGGCCAAGAACCAAGTGTGGGACACACTACAGGGGCCGACTCCGAGATGGAAATTAGTCTCCACCAATACAGTATATACAGCATTTATACTGTATAAATGCTCCACACAGACCACATATAAAATCTGGTGTAGATGTACTACATCTATCTGTAGATGCTCAATATAGTATACATCATCAATAAATATGCTGTACATTTTGTTATGTACCACGTCACATTTATGAACTCAATAATAGATATCTAGGGCCTCATGTACGCTAGCATGTATGTTAGCGAGCACAGCGTAAAAGTGACCGCAGAGAGACTGTATATATCGCATTTGACGTTGGCTGTACTAAAAAGTTTTTTTATTTATACCATCAACTGAATAGTTAATCACTTTCTCCTTACGCATCTCCTCCCATTTTTTGTGCAACACTCCCAATCCCCCCTCGACCCTCCCATGAACACATATGCATGAATAGGAAAGCAACACTTGCGATCCTGCGTTCCTTCCGCAGTCAGAATAGCGTTTTAGCCATGTGCGTGCTGTTCGTACAAACAATGCCATGTTTTTAGCCACAAAGTGCGTCAAAAGTACGCATAAAACGGGTGTTAACATGATAGTACATGAGGCCCTTTGTTTATATGCTAATCTGGAGTCTCTATTAAAAGACAAACAAACCCTTTACCATCTTTTAAATGGATTATACTGTACATCCATTATCTATTTAGAGAAACAGATCCTGCATCAACAATTAAGAACATTCCCACATTACAATACATCATCATATATAATGCATTTGTTTGGGTTACATATTCATCCCTCTGTATGATCTCACCTTGCCCTGCTTGGCGATAGTCTGAATGAGGAAGTCGGTTCTGACGTTGTCTACATTGGGAACCAGGATAGAGCCGTATTCGGGAGTAGAGTCGGACGGGTAAATGTGCTTCTCTATTCTAGTGTTCCAGTGGACCCACTGGCCTGGTAGGAGATAGTCATACATTATCTTCAGTGGAATAAACTACCTGCTTTCACAGTACTAGTTTCACAGTGCTCGGGTATGGCTATACCGACTGGAGTATATACAGTATATTTTCATATACAGTATATTAACTAATAAGGACACTGCCAGTCTCTACTGACATAGGGTCCAGGCAGACATTGTGCATATAGCTAGCTGTTTACCATCGGAGGTGACGTGGTAGTCAAACATGGTGTCCTCGCTGCCTGGAGGGATTTCTGGTAGGTCCAGCTGAAACAAGCTGTTTCCCCGCAGCCAGAGCTCCATCTTCCTGCGGTCGTCCAGCTCCAACAAGGCGCCAACGCTCCACATCAGGGCAAAGACATACAGGCGTTCCATGTGCGACTTGGGCATTTCTCCACCCAGGTCCTACACAATAAGCAACATCTCTGTCATTCACCCGTATGGAAAGGTCTTATTACCAAGTAGTGCAGGAGGCCTGATTAGCATTAATTTTGATAGCGTGAACCTAGAAAATGGTGTGTGTAGTCTCTCTCTTGTGATTCACAGTCCTACCTTAGGGGGTAAAAGACCCTGAAGCATGTTGATGCACTGCATGATGACGAAGGCCTCCAGCACGTCCATCTTGAACTCCAGCGACTGGACACAGAAGCGGTACAGCTCGGGGAAGGACGAGGAGAAGAGCGCCCGCAACACCTCACCCTCGTGGGGGGAACGTTTCTTCAGCCAGCCCTGGGAGAGTACAAAAGAAAATACTATTGTTTTGACCAAGCACTAACTGAATTACTTAACAGTACATTTGAGTCATTTTAGCACATCTGCAAGCACATTTGCTTGTTGCCTATGGGCCAGGAAAAGGACATTTACATAGACCCTTAGTCTATCTAATTTACACATTTCTATAACTGTACATGCTGAGAAAGGTGATAAGACTAAGACAGGAATAGAGAGAGAGAGAACTGGCGAGTAATTGTGTGTAATAGTCAGGTAACCCTAAGAGGTATTTCCGTTACATAGCACACCAAATGCACCGCCCTGATTACAACGTATGATGGAGACATATTGCTGATTCCCGGCATATTCACCTCCAGTATGGGGCTCCAGTTAAGCACAGAGGAGCTCATGAACACCATGCCGTTACGCGAGACCGTGGCCGGTGAGGCGTTGTCAATATTGTGCGGTTCAAACACAACCTTGCAGTTGGGCGCCATGGGAATGCGGTCGCCGTTTGCCAGCGTGAGCGTCTTGTTGTCGTCCAAAACAGAGTTGAGATTCTCAATCCAGATGGCGTCGACGGGTCCGTCCAGCACTATCCAGATGTGCTCGCCTGAGAGAGGAATTAAGGCCACAATGTTTACATTACACACATTTGAAATGAAAGGTAAACTCCCCAATCTGGCTAATTGTTTTAGCTTCACAGCAGAACCACATATGTTAGAGATGAATCACACCGAATGAATAATAACATTTAGAAATCACATCTCTAATTTCATTATAGTTTAGAAGTAAAAAAAAACATATGTAAAATAAATGTGGTATCTGTCTCAACTATGGCAAACAGCTGCAGCCAATATTATTTATAACAGATAGGTCTGGATTAGGTTTTAATTAGCAAGCATCACCAATAGCATTGAATCATCGTCAGTGCTTGCTAATCAAATGCCTGCTGTACATCAGTGGACATCTTTGACACAATGTCCTAAAAGAGAGCGAGAGCGAGAGAGAACTGAAGATAAGCAGCTTATTCGGATAGATAGGGTTCTAATTACTGTACAGCAAAAATAGAATAGGCTATAGAATAGACTGTATTACAATTTTTTGGAGACCAAACAAATTAGCCTGAAACTCTCAGGCAAACTACTGAACCTTTCTTGGCTCGCAGTGTTTTTCTCCACAGCGTAGAGAAGATGCCATCTGTCCAGTCATTTGTGGCCACATCCAGTCTGCCAAACATCTGAGGTGCAGTGATGGCCTTGGGGTTCATGCGCATCTCTCTGTGGAGCTCGCCACATTCTGATGGACACACACACACACACACACACAGCCACACACACATATGAATGGCAAACACTCAGATAAACTACAAATTCCATATAGATTGTGTCCCTCATTACCAGTGTTGGGCAAGTTACTCAGGAATTGTAATAAGTTACTATTTACATTTTACTCCTTCAAAAAGTAATAATATGACTTTACGTATTACCTGGTATTAAATGTAATTATTTATGTTACTAGTTACATTACAATATTACTTTCACAATCACTAACCTGGCTTTCCCCTTCCAAAAAATGACAACCTGTGTACCCATTTTAGAATTGAGTCCTCATTATTGGAACAATAATGAGCCTTAGTGTCAACAATCAGCCAATGTGAAAACATTGCAGCCTCTCAAACCAGATGATTGACAGGTTGGTTCAATTAGCCTACCCTAAGTTTGCTAGGACCAGCAAAATAATAAAGGCACGTCTTCCTATGATGGAGGTCTGGGGGGGAAGATCTTGTTTGTACTTGGATTAGAAATTGTAACGTTATGAGTTTTGGAACTAGTTTGTTACACTACTAGTTACTGAAAAAAGTAATATTATTACAGTAACTAGTTACTGCCCCAACACTGCTCATTCCACATGCATTCACACACATCGTTCCTACTGTACTGTACCGGTCATGGCTTTCATCAGGGTGTGTATGCAGGCGGTCTTTCCAGCCCCGCTTGGCCCCAGGGCCATCATCCCATGCCGCACCCTCTGGGTCTCATACAGCTGAATCACCTTCAGCTTCCAGGGAGGGTGGATGATCAGACCGGCCTGCTCCACCTGGGTAGGGCGCACAGACACACTGGATGTTTCTCAACATGCGTTCTCTTGTGTTCTTGTGTTCTGTTGAAACGTCATCACTCACAGCCAAGTACTCTTCCAATTCACAAGTTCGCTTCTAGCCAAGATCGGATAAAATACAAGGACGTGTTCTCGATTCACGGTTTATACCAAGGATGCATCCAGTGGTGACTTGTGTGTGAGCTTGTCTGCGGAATATCCCAGAATGGATTTCGAATCAACCAGCGGCAATGGAAGTCGATTAAACACACAACAATACCAGCTATACTTTTTGAAATACTACTGTTATTGTGTCACAAAATGCTGTTTTAAGGGTTTTAACTTCAAATCTGTGGTCGATTTATCAAGATGGAGTGTAGTTTAAAATGTGCTGCAACGATTTCATAGATGTGAGGTTTCGCTAACAGACCGGGACAGACAGGATACCCCGCCAGCTATCAAGCGTTCAGTGTTGTCATCCCTAGGTATTGCGCAACAGCCTAGAACGATAGCCAACAATATGCATCTCAATCTAGATCTGTCCTCGCGTTCTTGCAAGACCGTTCTCAGAAGGACACATGGCAAGAACGTACCTCTCAAGAACAAAAGTGCGTACCTAGCGTTCTTGGAATTGAGGAACAGACACTGCCTGCAGCACACTTTAGTCTGCAGTGTGTGTGCTCCAGCAAAGCCCACTGCCTCCATTACCATTCAGCAGACATGCATAGAATGTCCTGGACTGGACTGCTGATCTAAACTGTAGCGTTCCAATTAATCAGTTCTACATTGACTGATTGATTGATTGATCTATTGATTGATTTAAATAACTATTTCAGATTTGTAATATTCTAACATTAGTGTGAACAAAATGAATAAAAACTGCATTTTACACTAGTGTAACGACTTGAGGAGATACACAGGTATCCTAGCCTGCCTACTGTGTTGTGTTTCTAGTCACTCTCTAGTCTCTCTCTCTGTCACACACCTGTACGTCTATGGCGGTCTCCAGTTGTGGGTAGTCCACTTTGTCAAGCTGAATGCCTGGGAAGAGGTCCTCTATCAAGCTCAGAAACAATGGCTCGTCCTCGTCAATCTAATGATAAACACACACACACACACAGGTGAAGAAGAGAATGTGAAGGAATTAGCTATTACAAAACTATTAGAGTGCAACTGCACCCTAGCTCTGACTCCACCCACTACAACTTAGAAAAATGTGTCAAGAAGCTGAGTGAGGGGAGGGGAGGGGCTGAGAGGAGAACCCCCTTTAACATTAACTTAACCAAGTTAATTAAGTTAACATTCGAGGGTACTGAGTGTACCGCTGAAAACCAGCCAGGTCCTGGGGTGATTTTTAATGGGTTTGACGTGTAGTTCTGTTTTCAGCCCAAAAAACGCAGATTTTAATAAAAATATTGTCAATATTAACACCAGCGTGGATGTGTCTCATCACAGATCAATCCTATTACTTTGTTTTACAGTTCCAAAACACATTTTAGGGTGCAGTTACACTTTAAAATAATTGTGTTGTGAATTAAATTCAGCCTATGTATCTTCTAAATGTTTGCCTGCATACTGACCAGTTTAGACAGGTTCATATCTCGGAGGACCCTCATGACAATGGTAGACTCCGTGTCATCGGCATTGGCCCGCTTGGCGGCCCCGAGAGTCCGGAGCACCGACAGGATGTTCCGCAAGCCAAAGTCATAATGGACCTGGAGGAGGAAACAGATCAGTGGGTCAGCTCCATTTAAAACATCAAAGATGTGGCATTAAAGTGCAAGATAATTCAGCATCTTCCTCTTCTTCATCTTCCTTCACATTCCTCTCTACTTCTCCCCCGACTACAGCACTCATAGGCTTATATCTTCTCTACCCCTCCCTCTGTAAACACATGCAGGGAAACAGGATGACTTGGCCAGGTCACTGTACCTGTTGAGAGAGCTGCTCCTCACACAGCTTATACAGGGTGAAGAACTTGCGGGCCAGCTCTACGTTGTCTATGAAGCCACAGCTGGCCAGTTTAACCCTGATGATGATCTGACGGTCGGGGACCATCATGGCCACCGAGCGGAAGTTGATCTTGAGGTTCTCGGGAAGTTCCTGGCGACCAGCGTAGCCTGGATTCTGTATTGGAATGAAAAGAAACATTTTATATTTGCCTGAGCGAATTAAAAGTCAAACAAGTTTTTTTTTTTTTTTCTTCAATTGCATGCATTAAATTGAATGAAGCATCACGCAGGCAGGCTTAGTCATTTTCGAGAACGCTTGATAACTTTGAGCTCAAATCATAACAAACTCCTTTAGTAGCTCTGTCCCACACATTGAAAGGCATTGCAAAGCCAAGGACATTGTTGTTGTAAGCAGTGTTCCCCACTTTGTCCATGTTGCTATTTACAGAGCCAGGGCTGTGTAGAAGTGCCAAATTGTTTTTTCAGCACGCACAGAGAAAGGTAAGCTAGCAAAATCTAGCTATCTCAAAAGTAACTTACTATACATTTACACAGCATTTGACTAAAGGTTTATGATCTCAAAAGTAACTTACAATAGCCGACTATACAGCATTAGCAAAGTGGCTTTAAATAAGGGCACAGAGAGAGAGATGGAGGTCCAACAAATAGTACAACCAGAGCAAACTGTGTATTAGGAGCAACTATTTAAATGGCCAGTGTCACTAACCATGGTGAGGAACAGGCCAAACTCGGGGTTCATCTCCACGGCCTCTCCCTCAGTGAAGTTGAAGGTTTTGCGGCGCTCTTTCTTGCAGGTGAGGATGGTGGCAATCTGCTGTGCTGCCACTGACAGCACTGGGAGCTCTATGCGGTTGAACTCATCAAAACATCCCCATGAACCAGACTGGGCCAAGCCTGCACACACGCACACGCACACGCTCAAGTTTCAAATGGATTTGGTTCATGTGTGGAAGCTGCATTGAAAAAATTGGCATATTGGCAATATTGGTATTGGTCATTTTTTGTGATTCAGTGTAAATACCAGCATCGCCACTCCTGGACCTAATCCCCAAGCGTCTGCTAAGGAAATGCATTCGTAGGAGAAGGGGATCAAGAGGTAGAATTACAATTAGGCTGCGTAGACGAGGAAGTAAATTTCCATTACCTGTTTTTACCTTGTCAAGTGTGCGATCGCTACGAAATAAAATGGATGAAATTTCTGCACTGATCAAATTTGACTGGGACTTCCGAAACACAAGTTTGTTTTGTTTCACGGAAACGTGGATGTCTGACAGCAGTACATTGAGGTTGGAAGGATTTACACTCATACGTTTTGATCAATTGGAGGCGGACTCTGCATGGCCGTAAACGAGAAATGGGCAACCAACTTGACTGTTCGTGAAACTGAATGCTCTTGGCATTATGAACTGATGACTGTGTCATTTCATCCTCACTGTTTACCTCGCGAGTTCACACAACTGACAGTTATTCTGGCCTATGTCCCTGGACCTGACAATGTCCTTGCAGCAGAACGCATTGCAGACAGCTACAACAATGCCGTGACCAGAGCAGCTGATCAGCCGGTGTTTTTGCTGGGGGACTTCAACAGTTGCGATGTCACTTCGCTGCTGCCACAGCTGGAGCAGTATGTCACATCTCCAACTCGACTGGACAAAACGCTTGATAAATGTTTTGGAAACATATGGGGTGCATATGTCTCCAAGCTCCACTCTCCACTTGGCTCCTCAGATCATAATGTAATATTTCTGCTACCAAAATATAGACAAAAATTGAAAACGCATAAAATACATTCAAAAATCCAAGATTGGAATAATGACACTGTGGACACTCTGAGGGGGTGTTTTGAGCTACATTTTCTTCAAGGAAGGTGACCTGAACGTGCTCAATGAATCCATATGCTCATATATGTTATTTTGCACTGACAATAGAATCCCAACTAAACAAGTTATTATTTATCCTAATAATAAGCCCTGGGTCACTAGGGAGCTTAAACACTGTCTCCATCTGAAGAAAAATGCATTTATACAGGGAAACAAAGAACGTGTCAAGGAACTGAAAAGGGATCTGAAGCATAAAATAAAATTGGCCAAGCTCCACTACAAAAACAAGATGGAGAAGCAGTTCACAAGGGGAAATGCAAGGGAGGCCTGGCAGGGTCTCAATACCATGATGGGCAGAAATCAGAGACCAGCCCAGATACAGTGCCCAGACTCCGCCTCCTTTGCAGAGCAGCTGAACACGTTTTACGCCAGGTTCAACAGGACGGAACCTGAGCGGAAGGTTTTATCTATCCTCTCCAAGCTGCAGTCAAGGAAAGCTCCTGGGCCAGACTGGGCGATGTGGTGACACAGCTGTTCCAGCTGTTCCTGAACACCAGCTTTGTCCCCAGGGTGTGGAAGGAGACAACCATCATCC
>JAODUH010073752.1:0-16101 GCA_027564835.1 Typhlichthys subterraneus
CACTCATGCACGCGCACACACACGCACACACACACACACAGGAATATGCACAACAGTATAAGACAAAGGCAAATATTAAAAAAAAAAAAAACTTCCGGAGCCATGTAAATAAATATACAGATGTACACACGCACACACACACAAAGTATCACACAAGCATATCTAATGACCTATGAACACACACACTGCATGAAGGGCAATGAGAGGAGGGGAGGGTCAGGATGACTCATACATCAATGAAAACACCCCGCACACACACACATACACCCCCCACAGACGCAGGGCATATTATTTGGATGCTGCCCCACATCCTGGAAAGCTCCCCCCATGAGTCCTGACACAGACAGATCCCAGAAGAAGGCTCCATGTCAATCAACGGTCCGGAGAAGTCTAAAAAAAAATGTTTGTACAATTTACGGGTCCCGTGTTTTTAACATCGACCTAACAGGTACAAGTACTGAGAATGCCTGACTCTTCTCTCCTAATGTTGCTGTTGTAAGTATACATGTAATTATGATTTTTACTGCTATTTAATGGTGATTAGAAAAACAGTTCTATGTTCATTTAATGTTAAAAACAAGCGCCTGGCCACACAAGCGTTCAGAGTGAAAGTATCTGATTAGGACACCTTCATGATGTTTTGTTGTAACTGACAACCTTCCATTTTGGTTAAAGTAACCCACTCCAGCATGGCCAATATGGCTTGTCTTGTTTCAAAGTGATCATTTACCACCTAATACCTCACATCCTGACCAAGTGACCTGGGTCATTGTATCTCATTCTCTTTCATCCAGAGAAAGAATGCTTTTATTTACACTATGATTTGCACTACTATTGGTATTTGTCTTACGATTATAAAGAGACAATATCACTCAGGCGTTAATACAGATTATTTAAGAACATTTAAATTATATAAGGCTTATTGGGAAATATTGCTGCCTCACTTACTCTGGCCAACAAAATGTGTGTTTGCATGTGGCTGATTTTATACTTGTAGGAAGGAAGATAACAAACTTTCCTCTTATCTTTTGATCACTAAAACACACATAAAAATTTGGCTAGCAAGCACTCCAGAGCACACAGCTCCCATCAATTGCTCAACATAAAAAAAATTCCTTCTCTGTAAATTGAGAGTACTTTGACAGGACACTGACAGTTCTTGGCAAAATTGTGTTTTTATGAATGACATCTGGATAGTGAGAACATCTGCACTGGTTGACCCTGCCGGAGAATGACGAAAACAGTGTTCATAAGACCAAGATTGCGAAATAATTTCTCGAATTTTACAAGGGTTTATAATGAGGAGTTCTGGTTAATGTCTAACTATTTATTTTATTATTTGTGAAATATTTTTGGTACGTAATGACCGTGTTATGCATGAGGGAATTCTGCTGGGTTCTTCACTGCTACAAGTAGACCTGATGACAGAAAACACTACAGTATCATCCAGGCTGCATCTAATGTATTGGTGATATTGTGGAGTATGTTTGACAGAATACTGTATTGCGACAAGAACTATAATTTGAATTAGATTTAAAAACGTGCTTACTTTACACTTAACATGTAGGCTACTGTTTCTCAGTTGATATTTTCTGAGTAAGTGTACTTGGGATTATGCATGGCATGCACAATTAGCCTATATGAAAAGGACATGCACTTAATATTCAGATAGTCTACCCTACATTTTATGGCAAATGAAACAAATCTTAAAACGAACTTCAGACATTCAGGGTTCAAATTTATTAGACCACTGTATAAAAAATATAAAAGATCTAGAAAAAGCATTCCCATGATTATAAGTATATATCAAAGGCAATTTTAAATTATTGTTGGGTGAAATTGAATTGGCTAATTTAAAGTATTCAGGTTAGAAGTGATAGTTGCCTCTGTAAGGAACATTACAGGGTCTGAACATTGTTGCCATGTCTATTAAACACCACTAGAGGACAATATTAACCTATTCTGTACGGCTTCAAATTAAACGTTGCACTAAAACTTTCCTAACTGAAATACTTGTTGGCGTGTTACATTTCAGATTTAACCACGAGGAAACTGTTGAAATATAATATAGGTTAGGAGACTAATACAGACGTTGAGAAAAATCACAGTGAACATGTGTACACTATTAACATACTTAATGTTTATTAAGTTAACCTCAGCAGAGTAGGAGTGCATTTATGGTTGCTTATAATATTGGAATGATTATCTATACTTTTTCAAGTAAAGCACAAGCACCTTTCTCCCTCAGAAAGTGAAACTCACCACCAAACACAAACAATTCCCGTCAAGCTCAATCACTTACCCATTCCATTAATGTGCCAACACCATTATTTACTTCATTTAAAATATTTCAAACGTTTTCACGAAATACATTTAAAACATTTGTGAATTGTAAAATAAATATTTCAGACAATAGAGTAAAAACTATGAATATTTTGAGATTATTTGATCTCACTGTAGGCAGGGGTGACTGAGATTATATTATTGGATACAGTAACACCAATTGATATCAAACTGAACCACAGGATTTGTTTCCCCAAGCCCTTATAGAAGCCTACAGTTGGCTACATACCAAAGAAGCAATCTGAAGTGTCACATGTAGGCTAGCACATGGAGACATCATGCCCTGGATTTAATTCATTGAACATTGATAGCCTAAGCCTACTGTAGTCATATGTCTGTTTAGGGCCCCAAAGTGCTTAATAATATATAATTATAATATATATAATAATATATAATAAATATGAACAGAATGAAAGAAAAGACAAATTATTTTGTACTTATCTTTTCAGGCCACAACATGTTGTTTTGAAGTAGCATAGAAAGTGCCATTAGTGATTATCTCACAAAAAGGTGCCATACTTTAAATCAAATACATAATTCTATATTTAATAACTAAATTGACAAATTATTTTTGGGCCTCGGACTAAAACCCAATCCCCCAGATTAACACTAGAAAAAGCAAACAGACAAAGCCCTGCGCCAATTAAAACAGTAATCTTCAAATGTACCAGTGTTTTTTCCCACAAACTTTCTTGAGTTATACCTTAGGGCCAAAAACAGAAACAACTGCCCTCTTTTGGCCAATAAAGGGAACAATGCATGACATTGCTAAAATCATAGTTTTATGGTAAATAATGCAGTACCTACACATATTACACTTCATAATTGTGAATACCACTTGACAGTTAAATACTAACTAAAAGATTTACAGGAATTGCAGCATTCACTAGTTTAGAACCAAAACCCCAAATCACACTGACAAGAAGAAATTATATACACTTGCTCCTTGATTAGAAAATTGGACAGTAGGTGTGTTTTGGGAGAAATAAAGAAACACATGAAAATGGTGATAGTGACCACGGTATCTTGATTTAATAAATAAAAAGGACTCGGGTTCGGGGCAACGTTGTGAAGGAGTCTGCAATTTTGCGGATTCTGGTGTAGTTGATGAATCCTCGCAGGAAGAGCAAGAACCCTGTGGGGAAACGGAGTAAACATGTCCAATTACTAAACTGTGGGCTATCAACGCCTGACAGTATACAGGTCCTCTTTGCTAGCCAACACTAGACCAGCTGATGTCACTTACAGCTACACCTTCAGCCAGAGAGAGAGAGAGAGGGGGGCGGGAGGAAGGTAAGTGAAGTCAGCTGGTTTGGTTGTAATGAAAACCTGTGTAGTCTAGGTCAGTGCATCTCAACCATACATGCCTTCTAGGGATTTCCAAGCATAACTTGCAATACAACACTAATGTACTTAAACCAACCAGAGGGTATCATCTACAAAGGGATGTTGCAATTATCTGAATGGACTCCATGTGTAAATTTGGTAAATAGAGAGGTCTAAAATGGAGAGGTCTTCGCTGGCGGCAAGTGGCACAGTAGTAGAGCGGGGTGATAGGTGAGCAAGAACTCGCTGGTGGTCAGGTGTCTTCTTGCACGGCTGACATCGCCATCGGTGTACGAATGTGTGTGTTAATGGATGAATGTGAGGCAAAGTATGTAAAGCACTTCATATAAATGCAGTCCATTTACCATGTACCATTCACTGCTTACCCAATGCCAGGAACACCCACCACAGCCAGTACTGCCCGTCGAAGTAGCCAGGGAAGTATGTGGAGAACTACAAACATGCGAGGGAAACACAGCGAGTTAGTTGACAAGCAAGGAGGACCTTGTTAAGCTTAAGCAATGTTTTTAAAATATCATTTTAAAAACATGTTTTAAAACATTTATCCCTACAAGAAATACTTTAATTACAAACACAATTTGTCACTTAGGTCACACGGTTTATCAATAACGTTGTTAGCATTGGCATCCCTAGAGCTATGCCAATTATTATAAGTAGTAGATGGTATTATAAGATGCTGTTATCAGGGGCAACTGCTTAGTGGACCTTTAATTTCAGTGATTTGTAGTCATTAAAAGAGTTGCTGTGTTTAGAGAATTTGTTGTTTAGGTGTGTGCATGTGAATGTGTGTGTGTATGGTACCACAGTGGTGGAACGAGCTTTCAGCAAGTCAGAACTGCGGAAACCCTACCCATCTTCCGTAAGAGATTCAAGACACATCTCTTCACCATCCACCTTGGTACCTTGACCAGCGACCTCGCCACCTCTTAGCACTCCTAATTAAGTCCTGCACTCACTTCCCATGTCTCATCTCACTATTTATATATAAAAAAAGTAATAATTTGTATGAACTTTATTAGCTAGGCTATTACCTATTGCACTTTATATGTTTGACTATGTGGTAATAGGTATAATGACATTATGCTGCATTTGTTATATTTAGAATATTGTTTGCTTATAATTGCTGGTATATGACCACTGACAAATGTACTACATGTAAGTCGCTTTGGATAAAAGCGCCAAATGCCGTAAATGTAAATGTGAATTTTTGTGAATGTGTGTGCTTGTGAATGCGTGTGTGCCTGTGAGTGAGTCTGCATGTCAACATGTGCATTCAAGCCATACTCTGACTATGAGGATCCATTTGATGAGGGACAGGCCAAAGCCAGAAATGGCACCGTAGCGTCCGGCTGCTGAAGTGGTCAAACAGAAGGACAGGAAGAAGCCGATCCAGTTGAACAGGAATGCCACTGGGGATGCAAAGACAAGCGAGAACAGAGATGTATTTATTGGATGTTTGCTTAGCAGTGATGTACGGTATGTGATACATTATACTCCATTGAGTCAGAGAAAGACACGCTGGTGAACACAACCGGTCTGACAACAGGAATGGAAACGAGAGGGATGAGAACAGTGTATGAGGAGAGACAAGCGGAGGAAGAGAAACTAGAAAAATAAAAAGGAAAGACTAAGAATGGAGTGACTTACTGAAGAAAGTGAGCATAAAGATGCCGTCATTTCCTATCCTCAACTGATCGGCGTCTTCAAAGTCATCTCTGGTCACAAAGTCATCATCCTGTTAGTGGAGAAAAACAACACTACATAGTATGAGCAATGGAAATACTTTGAGACCATTTTTCCACAACAGGGACAGGAAGGATGAGGGGCTTTTTGGCAATAAAATGGCTGAATAAAATACAGAGAAACTTCCAGCAAAACACAATGAAGCTTTACGAGAGTGAGAAATTCGTTTTAGTGGCCAAAACTAATGGATCTTTCAATTCAGCAACATTAGAAAGAATTTTCCAGTGGATCTAATAAATCTGCCATTTTTCATCTCCGATATGGACATTATTAGGTGTAGGTCCTGATTTTGCTACTTCTGGCAACAACTGGCTTTGTCTCACATATCAGTCTGGAAACATAATCAAATAATTAGTAGTCAACTGGACCACTTCCAACCAACCAGAACAAGGCCCTTGTTTGAAGGATTTTCCCGAACACAAACTGAATTACCTATCTGGACGCTGAATGGGCCAGGGGTTTCTCAACCCGACAAGTGGTTTTGAATTGAGCGTCCTCAGACTGACCTGTGAGGCACAGCAAATGGAAGAGGCGGAGGTTGCAAAATCAGGGCGGTTCAACCAGCCAATTGGAAAGCAGGCCATTGTAGCAAAACAGAAAGCACCACAATCAGCTAGTCTCGCTAGGGCCAGACATAGAGATGACTCTGTACAATACCTCTGGCCCAGCAAGACCACAGGGACAGCCAACAGGAAAACAACACACTACAGCAAGGCCATGTAGTTTACATGTAACTGAACCAAGAACTTGAAGTTTGGCAAATGGATAGAGGGTATCGATTCGTATATATATCATCATTTAACACATCATTCAGGATATTAACACACCAGGTACTTAAGACAAAACAGGACTGTCCACCAGCCATGCCCCCTCATTACCTCTAGTGTACTGCGAATGACATCATCAATAGTCTCCAGGCGCTCTCTGTGCTGCAGATGAGCACACGGCAAGGCAAGCAGTGTGTGGTAAAAAAAACAACAACACCGGCAATCAAACAATGACCGATGTGCAGATGGTGCAATGAAAGATAGTCCCCACTAGAGGGCAGTCACAGGCAGGCTTTTTATTTATTTACTACCGTGACCTCCTTTAGTTATACAGAAGGTTCTCAAGGTGTGTGCCTGCTACCCTATGCGTAAATGATTGCTTCATAAAATATTCAACCAGAATTACCAAAGGCATTTCCAGAAACATTATAGGTTGTTTGTCATTTTTTAAATAATTTTTTTTTTTTTTTATATATGTTTTTTACTTACGTTGTTTATAATGTTTATGTTTTACATTATGCTGTATATTATTATGTTTTAATCCAGGGTCTAGTCTCAAGTTGTTTCTGCTTTGATTAGGGAGTGTCAGGGAAATAAACCCACATCCACAATATAGCTAGCAGCTCTGTGCTGGAGAATTAAATGAAGTATCAGAACAAAATCAAAGATTTGATTGCAGCCTGTGCGTGTACACCTTTACGAAAATCACGTAGTGAGCTTTCCAAAAACGGGGAAATGTTTAGTAATGTTAATTTTCAGACTTATTAAGGAGAACCTGGAGTTGTACTGCGCACCACTACCCAGATGTCAGTGGTAGCAGAGAAGACTCAGTCAATGGTCTCTCAATATTCCCACAAAGCTATACCAGACTTTTAACACTTCATGCACACCAAACACAGAGTACCTGTCTGTCTGCCTGCCTGTGTGTCTGGTTGCACAATGCATACATCTAAATGTCATAAGGCGCACCACATTTGCAGAGTACAGGAAGTGAGAATATGCATGTCTGTCTAAGTCAAGAGTGAGATGCTCACTCTTCCTGTTTCCAAGGGAACAGCCGTCTCTGCTTTGCTTCTCTCAGCCTCGTCGTAGGAAGGAAGGGTTGTTGCTACGTTGTATGATGGAGGCTTGGGGAAAGCCCCATCCTCCTTGTAGTCAAAGTACGCTGGGGGGGGGGGGAGAGCACACCGATAAATATCAAGGCAACAGAGCACACATTCACAAAGATATACAGCTGGGGTAAACCCTGATCTTACCGGCGTTGTCAGGGGCAACGGTGCTGTAAGGGGGAGGAGCTTCAGCAGTGAGCTGTGGGACCTCATTTGCCTCATCTTCATTGGCCAGCTGGACAGAAGAACGTGAGGAATGTTATACATGACACAAGGAACTGATTCATATCACACAGTTGAGCCATAAATTGTCACTACCTGCGACAATTCACAAGCCAGATGCTTCACAATGGACAAAGCAACTATTAAAAAAAAAAGATTTATATATATATCTATATATAAACATTTTAACAGTTTTTTTAATTTATTTATATATATATATATATATAAATAAATAAATAAATAAATAAAACTCCAACTTTTTTTTAAATTACAACAACTCAATGTTTAGCTTTCATATTATACAGATACAATTTCTTATTTGAAGAAGACGTTAAAAGATACTTATTACAATCAGACAACTAAAAAATGTAGTCTAGACCAGTGTTTCCCAACCCTGGTCCTCGGGGAACGCTGCCCTGCATGTTTTAGATGTCTCCCTGCTCCAACACACCTGATTCTAATGAATGGCTCGTTAGAATCCTGATAACGAGCCACACTGATTTAGATCATAGAATGTGTTTTAAACATTTTATATTTGTATACGATATCTTTCATTTGTGTATGTATGCATGTATATGAATGTGGAATGTACAGTACAATATGTATTATTAGGTGTATATGTACTGCATGTATATTTATGTTTTTACGTAATGTGTTTTGTGTAAATTTGTCATGGATGTTTTTTTAAGTGTTGTACCCCAGGAAGAATAGCTATCATTACACGTTAGCTAATGGGGATCCTAATAAACAAACAAACAAACATATTAAGAGTGAAGCATGATGATTGATGGTGTTAGGACATGTTTAGGCCTATAAATTCCAAGCTCAGCTACTTTTCAATTTGGATAATGGATTTATCTAATACAGCTCACTAAGGATTCACTTTCAGCCAACCAACAGACACTGATCTTACAAATGACTTGCCACCAAAACAAGGGTAAGAATAATCAAGCTGGACTCAATCTTGTGTTGACAACATTTTAACCCATAAAAAGATAAAAACTGGCATTTTGATGCATAACAGACACCTTCCTCAATGTGGCATTGGTGAATGGACTATTGGTAATTATTATTACTACTAACCAGATTGTTTACTGATGATATCCGAACACTCAAACAGGTCTGTAGAAAGCTTTAGCGCAAGTGGCGTACATCAAAACAGGGGGTTTGCCACGCTGCATGGTCCGGGAGTTAAGGGCACGCTGTCAGCTGCTAGGACATATTATTCCCACCTGATTAATATTAATACAAATAATCCTCGGTTCCTTTTTGATGCAGTCGCTAAACTCACTCAGAATAGTCCTGCCAATAGTTCTTCATTCAATGCTGATGATTTTCTGAACTTCTTCACAAACGAGATTGATTCACCAGTACTCATTCCTTTTATGATTGCCATGAAGGCAATGTAACTCAGGACAATGTGACCCTTTCTCAGTGTAAAGTCATTTCCACTGATGCCAGGCTCCAAACCTACCACCTGCATATTATATCCAATACCATCCAATCATTTTAAGGAAATGTTCCCCGTTTTAGTTGGTCCTGTTCTACAAGAGGTCAAAGTATCTTTCTATGGGCTTTGTGCCCTGCGACAATTAAACCACTGCTTAACAAAAACCTAACATTGATGAGCAAGTTTTCAACAATTATAGACCAATTTCCAATCTTTATTTTATGTCAAAATAACTTGAGAGGGTTGTTGCTGATGAATTTACTGATGATTTACTCAATAACAACCTTGTTGAAACATTCCAATCTGGCTTCTATTCATGATATTCAACTGAACCTGCCTTAACCTGAGTAAACAACCTACTAACTGCCACTGATTCTGACCTAACCTCATTGTTGCTGCTCCTTGTTGGTTACCTGCTCCTTGTTGGTCAGAGAATTTGCCTACCATGCCCCTTATCTCTGGAATATACTTAAATTAAATGTTAAAGAAGCCTGCTCAGTCCACACATTTTACCATGTTCTATAGCCACAAATCATAAAAGGGTGACGATGATCTTAGATACATGTCTTCTTTAAATGTGGACAGTGACCACAGTCAAACAATTTAGGCTAGGTAAAGGTAGGTTACCACCTGTTCAATTAGTTACCTGATTGTAAACATTATGCAGAACAACTTTTGCATTACATACTTTTAACTGAGTAAAGTGTCTAAACTGAGTATTTAGACATAATATAAAAATTTGGCCAATCATTAGTTATAATCGGAATATTTTACACATGATATAGATCCTATGTCATGTAAAGACATGCCATGTGGTTTGACTGAGACTAGAGACTATGTGGTATTTGTTACCTATACGGTAGTCATTGTGTTGGTTTGTAACCAGCATAGCCTAACCTTACTCACTGTCAGTTTTTGTTTCGCGTTGGTGAGATTTTAGCCTTACAGGGCATGACGTTGTTTCACTTCTCGGTTCTACTAGCGTCAGATTCTAAAATATTTCTAATTGCTGCTGGATATTAACAAAAGAAATTACTGACTTGACAACCAGCATCGCAAGTCAAACTAATGGATTCAAGATGACGATTGTACACACTCACTGTTGATTTACAGTACGGTATAGGCTATATATTCCAATGTGTGGTGTTTTTTAACACATCATACCATGCAAATAACACAAAGTTAACAAAACGTATGACGTACAACCACGTCGGAAAAACAATGGAGGTCGAGTCTGGTTGCCATTCATCCAGAAACCTAGCAATCGTTCAACTACATTTTGCTTATAATACAACCTCATAACCACCGGTATATACAACCACATAAGATGAATGACATCCAAAACATATGACAATGATTCCTAACGTCGTTACATGTAACTGCACATCCGACGACATTGTCGTTACGACGTATAGCGTAGACTACGGTAACTGTACAGTAGCGTACTGCAAATGTATTTTAGCTTACCTGTTGGTATCTGGCGCTAGAATCTGACATTTTGGTATGAGCAGTAAGATATTAGTAAACACAAGACAAAATCTAATTCTCTGAATCAGAACGATTAGACCCGCCGCTCCCTCACGCCAGTCCTCTTGGCCCGAGTGATGACGTCAATACCACAACAAACTCTTTAGTGCCCCCCAGCTGTAAGAACGGAGCAATACACGACAAAATATGACAACTCCGCGAAAAGTATAGCCTACTAAGTATACTTTCCATTTAGCATACTAGATCTAGGATAAATGCAGAAGAATAATGCGTTTCGGGACCAGCGTAAAACGGACCTGCGAGTTTAGAGATGAATCTGGGTTGAACCAAGATGTGATATTTTATTTTACCTGGTTAAATAACTGATTGATTTGACACGTGTCAACTTCTCTAGTCTACCGTAGTTTTATCATATGGAGCTGAAACTTTCAGTGACGGGAGTCAATTATGAAGTAGGCCTATGTCCGTAATATCAGTGGTAGGCTATGTCACTGATTTTGGATGTTTGTGCGATGTGGGAAGAATCGTAGGCTAAATAGATTGTGTATCATACAAAAGTAAGATGTATTTGCCACCAAAAAAATAACGCAGAAGACTGACTCAAATCTTAAAGTATCTGGACCCTGAGAGAGGAGTTTTACCATCAAGAAACATGGCCAAACCACAGTTCAAAGACGTGGGGCAGCACGCATGTCTTTGAACTGGATGTAATATTTATACAGACTATGGCTTGACAGTAGTTAGATTTTTTTTACATGCTATATGGAGACACTTCCCATTAAAGATTGGCCTTCAATTGGTAATTTTCACTATCATTGAAACTGTTACAGGATTTATAGTAGCCTACAACCGCCATATCACTATAAACAAAGAAACCAACAAATGTAATGAGTTTTATTGTGTTATAATCTAAAATAAAAATACAACAATACCCTTCCCCTGACACTTTGTATGCAAGTGCAAGAGGAGTGTATTTTGGAGAAGTCATCTCAAGTCGATCCTCAATCCAGTTACCAGGGGTTCTGGTACTTGATGAGCATCGGGTAGGTGGTACCTATATGCTTTTGGTTGTAATGGTGGCACACTATCTCCACATCATAGAAACTGAATTGCACTTTGACGCGCTCGTTGGGTGAGCTGAGGAAACAGAGAGCGTAGAGGGAGAACTCAAACTCTGGACTGACACCAACGAAGATGCTGCCTTTGGGCTTTATACTGTTCTTCCAACTGAACTGTAATGCCAGTATGTGCTTGTTCTCATCAGGCTGAGGAGAGGAAAATAAGAGAGGCATCAGAGATGCTGTAGATACGAACCACATTGGCTGAGATAAATGGCACATAAGTAAATCAGACTACCAGACAGTGAATCAGTCAATCTGAACGATAGACTATAACACCCTACTGTACGCCCAGAACATCTTTGAAGCTTAATGGAAAATTTAAGATTATAAAACATTGTACATTCTGACAATAACTAAATGTAACTGCTTGTATGTAATATAGGCATCTTGAAAAGAACATTGCTATTGTATGGATGCTGTTCATACTTTACATGAAGAGTTCCGATTTAAAAAAAACTAAGTTGACATCTTTTTTTTAAATTAAAATATTTAAAACATTTGTAACATTTTTGGAAGGTATTACTTTTTATTCAGTGACAAACAGCATTTTAATTGTAATAAAAGGTGAAAAGTGAACCCAAATATAGAATTGTAATAAATAATGCTGTTTTAAATTGGTCATTTCTACTTATTTTCAGATGGACTTGGATGTTTTTCCATCTGAACTCTTCATATATCCTTACCCTGCATACCGGTAGAGCATCTATAGAAGGTGGAGGGAATACTGTTTACCTGGGGTGAATTTTCCATGGTGCTGTAGCCTTTGTAGTCAATATGTCCCAGCTTCTCCTGCAGGTATAGCTGGATCCAGTTATGAAACCCAATGACTGTGTGTCCTCCTCTGGTCTCCCCAACAAACATGCTCAAACCCAGAGGAGTCCGGTCTGGTAAGAGAGGGTTAACACACTTCAGGAAAGTTTGGCCATAATGTAGCATTGCAATTGTTATTATAATCACACTGTAATAATCTGGGAAGAGGTTTTCACCGTTAACTTTGCCTTTACTGCTGTGCATAGTATGTCACTCACACAGCTATCACACACACTGTCTCAGTTAATTCTCAAAACAAAAACATGCTATACCAAACATACTCAATACATAAAGTAGTCAAAGTCCAAATATCATTGTCTGTAACACAAGAGTTTACCAAAACCATTTAGTTTTAGTTAGTTTAGATTGGAATTGCATGTTCTTTACTAAAATACAATTTAATTACATTCCCATCAGTAAATGTGGCTGGATGGACTACAAATGTAATAGGCTTAACGTAGCTATTCAGGTCGATAAAAGCAGGCAATAACCATTGATCCACATATAGCAGACACAAAGTGGCATTGGGACGTTGGGCGTTCATCCTGAGTGACATTTGGGTTCCACCCACCTGCTGGAGCCTCCCCTAGTGTAGAGCTCAAACCAGATTGTGTACAGCTGCTTCTTGAACTCTGTTAAATCCTCTGGAGAAAGGTTTTTTTTCTCACTAGGTACTTATGTGCTATCTGTAAAGAAACAGACCCTTCAAGTCAAGTGTGCTTTGAATATTTGGGGGCGAGACCTCCTGAGTGGTTGCAAGATGCTTTTTGGCTGATTTCCTGTTTTGCAGTGGTGGTTGTTCATTAGTGTAGCAGCATTTGTGCAGTAGTAAAAGAGAGTTATTTATAAATCCTTTGAATTAATTAATCTTGACCGGCTGCAATAAAGCTCTCACAGTACAGTACTAACTTTGCAACATATAAAATATGAGACAGGCCAATTCACCATTTCTAACATCATGACATAATGTACAGTATGTACCTTCATAATGGGGTCTGTATGACAGAATCCAGAAACTTGTGATTCTCAGCCTCCTCTTCAGCAGTGACCATTTCTGGGACACCAGTATCACTCTCATAGTTATCCAACAGAGAAATGAATGCTACAGCAACATAAGACACACAGGCTCTTTAAATAAAACAATAAAACAGGATAGCACTAAAACCCTGATTGAACTATGAAATCAATGTGCATATCTGCTATTATCAATGCCTAAGCATGCTTTGTAGTCAGCAACACATGCAACAACCCTTACTGAAAAAAGTTTGGTGTTTCCATGGTTGCACATTTAAGGACATGTTCTATAGTCTGCATAGAATATTATGTCCCAAAATACTTTTCCACATCACATCACAGAAAATACACATAGTTTAGGGTACTCTACTATGTTGTTTACTAAACCTAACACCTAAATATTCTGTACAGTAATGGGTTGTTTCTCAGATATTAATACTAGGAACAGGAATAACTGTATATGAAAGCTAAGGTATGTCACACCCAAGCCTAAAATAATGGAGATATCTCGACAGGACACCCGTCACAGTAGAATCTTAATGGTGATTGGGTTACATAACTATGGTCTTTGTGAAATTCGGTGCACAGGCATCATTTTTACATACACAATGAAATCTTCTAGTTTATAAGACAAAAGTATGTGAAGTAACTCTGCCCCCGCACTTGGCCTTCTCAAAGACAGAGGTTGAACCGAGGACTTAACCTTTCTGCCTTGAATCACGTCCACCATGTTGAACTTCTCTGATTACACAAAATACTGCTCAGTGGTCAGGAAGATTAAAGCTCTGCTCAGCAAATTGATGAGTGATAAAATCAAACTGGAAAGAGCATAATGCATACAACCTTTACAAAGACAATCAATTCATTTTTTAAGAGCAGTCATCAACTATGGTAAAGCTGCTTTTTCGGACAGGTCTGCTCATTACATTGGCTTAGACAAATAGTTATTCCTTGTTTACATAGAAAGGTCTCCTTTTTGAAGATGTCCTCATTGACAAATGTAAAGAGAGTGTACCCTGATCTGTCATAGTCAAATGTAAAGAGAGTGTACCCTGATCTGTCATAGTCATCACTGAGGGCCATAGCATCTCCTGCTTTGCCCTGCATCACGCACACGCACACGCACCCACCATAGGGACAGAGCTCATGATAGTAAACGTGGGTTATTCAATTGAAATAAAAGCTAATAACACACAGCCTTTTTTAAACAAGCATAGTAAAATACATAAATATAAAATCATAAGACATCATTCAATTCAATCAAACAGGTTTCATTAAACAATTGTTTAGCAGCCAATATAAAGAATTTGAAATTAAAATACAGATTTTTTTAAGCATGACTCTCTAGACATTGCATTATTCCTTTATTCTCTCATCCTGCACACGTAAGATTTGGCTCAGATAAAACTGGCCATACCTCCCCTTACACTTCCCTATAAGTAATATAACAATATGTAAGGTCGGGTGATGGTGTGTGTGTGTGCGCGCGCACCTGAAGAGAGATCCTGTAGTCTTTCCCAGGTGTTCCTGCACCATGGCAGACAGTTCTGTGTCACTCTTAACCATGATAAAAATATTGGTCCCTCTGTGGATGATTGTTTGTAGCCTTTTCCTACTACCTGGCCAGTAAAAGAGAAACACGTGAGAAACACATGATACATTCTAAATAGGAATATTGTCCTTAAATTAACAGCATAAATGATGTAAAGGTTAGTGCAACACAAAGTAGTCCGTAAACAACCTTGTCACTAAGTTTAAATACAGTTTCACAAGATTTGGCAGCAAGCTGTCATCATTTTACTGGGCCTTTGTTTAATGCAGGTTAAACATCTTGATTGTATA
Organism: Typhlichthys subterraneus; assembly: GCA_027564835.1. NCBI lineage: Eukaryota > Metazoa > Chordata > Actinopteri > Percopsiformes > Amblyopsidae > Typhlichthys > Typhlichthys subterraneus. The sequence continues at coordinate 15,257 of JAODUH010073752.1, forward strand.
CTGATTGTGTTGTTTGAGTAGAAACCTTCTAATAAATCTGTCATCAGCTTCAGGCCTAATACTTATCATACACAGGAGCTGGTGAATAGGCATACACAGTGTCAGCTGTATAACTCAATAGAAATGTTTACATTTCACAGCATAATTAATTGAATCTTCAATGTCTAATTCACTTCAGTGTCAATTAACTATATACAAGTAATTTACAAAATATCCCCAAATAATTGACAATGGCACACATCACGTTATAATACGTAGGTCTAGTAGCTCCCATTAGAGTAAAATGTAGTGTAAGACTACTGTTCCTTAAACATGTGAACTTAATATTTACACACGGTCACCTGCTCAGGACGCTGATCACTCAGACAACACATGTACACACATTTGGCTGACAAAAGATCATACAATACAGACACCTGATGGCAATCACTGTACAAGTGCATATGTTTTCTCACACACACAATGAAGCCTACTGACCTTTAATGTCAGTAACTGGTTGGGAGCCTGGAGTTCAGATGTGCAGTTGCTTATGTCTGCTAGTGGCTTGACACAGCAAACAGGTGGGTGGCGATGGAGAGAGTGAATGGAGGCAGGGTTCAGAGCTCACACAGGACAGGCCAGGAGAGGGGGGTTGTTTTAATAAATGGGTTATACCCTGTCAGCAACTCTGTCCAAAAGGCGTACGCCTTGTTCTGTTGCCTTTCAAACTCGTGAGCTATCATTGTGTTTTTTCAACAATGCTTTCTCTTTCTCCTCTCAGTCAAGTTGCAATATCACATTTGGATTATAGTAACAGTGCTACAGGTCAAAAAGTACACAATTAGACTATTACACACACTCATTTA
>JAODUH010073763.1:4811-15941 GCA_027564835.1 Typhlichthys subterraneus
ACTTCATGTAAACAGGAGCGTAACCACGTCACGTAAACAGGACCGTACTGTAACCACGTCACGTAAACAGGAGCGTAACCACGTCATGTAAACAGGAGCGTAACCACTTCACGTAAACAGGAGCGTAACCACGTCACGTAAACAGGAGCGTTTCAGCTTGCAGCTTTGTTTTCAACACACCAGGGAAAGCTTGAATATTCTTCAAGTGAACAGTCACTAGTTTGTTTCACTTGCCTATACATTCTGTTACTCCATCAACTAAACAAACTGCATTAGACTGGCAGAATCAGGAGCTCCGGGGACTTGTTAGCAGACACACATGCAGGTGGCTGCTTCCTGCTCCATGTCCTCCCTGCTAACAGCCTGGCTGAGTCACAGGAAGTGACACGTACTAAAATAGACTCCACCCCATGTACACTATCACACGTGTTAAAACACACACACACACACACACACACCATAATAAAATAAGGGTTGATGTAACATACAGATGTCAGAAAAATAAAGGTGATGGGTATAAATTATGGATATTCATTTATACACACATTGACATCAGACTTTTAGAAAAGAGAGGTACAGAAACATTTAAATGATATAAAGACTTGATAAATGCATTAACAAGCAGACAGACAGACAGACAGACAGGCAGACAGGCAGACAGGCAGACACCTACTCTGCAGACTGGGCAGGTTGGCGTCTTCAGGCTTGGTCTTCAGCAGGTGGGGCAGCCGGGTGTATCTGTAGCCGAACCCACAGCCCTGCAGACACACAGGATGAGCTAGGGGCCACTTGGCCCAGCAGGGGGTCAGCAGGGGGTCACCAGGGGACCAAGACAGAGTGTGTGTGTGTGTGTGTGTGTGCATGCGTGCGTGCATGCGTACCCTCCACAGTCTAACCAGAATCCAGTTGGTCTGAGCCCAGGGTCTCTGCTCATAGGGGGCCAGGAGGTTCCTCATCATAGCAACACGCCTGAAACACACGGTAACACACGGTCAAAACACACGTAACACTGTTCGGTGCATCCCTAGTTCAGAGCACAGCGTGATCATGTGCTCTCTTGCTCTCAAGTGAAAGCGGAGAGCAACTGATATCCAATCAGCATGCAGGGCCGTACTCACTGGTCCTCTGGAATCCTCTCCACAGCCCTGAGGGATTGTGGGTAGCAGACATAGCTGGCCAATGCCTGCATCAGGGAATCTTTAATATCTGAGTGTGTGTATGTGACACGCACACACAGAGAGAGAGAGAGAGAGAGAGAGAGAGAGAGAATGAGTCACAGCTGTGAAAAGTGACATTGCTAATAGCACATTTATCTTCTCTGTGACAGAACACGTTGACGTGACTAGGTCCGAATGTGAAGGAGAGCTCATCAGGACTCACCTGTCCCAACAATACGGGGGTCTGCAAAGTGCTTAGCAAGGATCGCAGCCAGCTGAGTCAGCGTCTCTTCGTAGCCTGGAGGGAACCAATCACAGGAATGGAGAGAATTTATTGGCCCAGCCCAGGGAGACAAACCCGCCCCCTCGTCCCCGAGACACTTCCCCCTCCCTCAGATGTTTCTACCGTTTCCAGGCAACCTCTCCTCTCTGTTAACATGGTGTTACCAGGCAACCCCTCCTCCCCTGTTACCATGGTGTTACCAGGCAACGCCTCCCCTCCTCCCTGTTACCATGGTATTGCCAGGCAACCCCTCCTCCCGTTACAAGACAACACCTCCTCCCCTGTTACCATGGTGTTACCAGGCAACGCCTCCTCTCCTCCCTGTTACCATGGTGTTATCAGGCAACCCCTCCCCTCCTCCCGGTTACCGGGCAGGTCCTCCATACTGTGGGCGGGGCTGAAGTAGTTCCGCAGGGCGCTGTAGGCGTTGATGGCCACGTTGAGGTAGAACTCCGGCGTGAAGGCAAACAGGGAGCCCGTGCGGTCGGCGTGCACCGTAGTCCTGATGCACACACGCAGCAACCAGTACACGTCCAGCATCTTCTCCTGGAGGAGGGGATGGGGGGGGGCACTTCTTGGTTACAGTAACATACATGAGGAAGGTTATTAGTATTATTCTAATCTTAATGACCTTCCTAAGTATGGTTAGTATTTTTCTAATCCTATTAATGAAACATCGGGCGCCGTAGCCATGGAAACCCAGGTCTGAGGTCTCAACGCATTTGATCTGTACCATTTGTAGCCTAGCCTAGCCTTATGGCTAAGTTGCTTTGAACGTCCATGTCCAAGTAAGTCATCATAGAAGACTAATCGTTTGTATTTTTTACAAATGAATGACAATAACAATGATTCTATTTTAGGCTGCCACTCTAAACCTGAGTGACAGCTATGCTTCTGGTGGTTGCCATGGCAGTTGGCATCAGAGGTCAGAGGTCACCTTGGAGTAGATGGTGGCGTTGATCCATGCCAGCCGTCTGCTGAGGTGGTTTAGCTTCTCGGCAAATACCTTCTGGCTCTTGTGGAGCTCCTCCAGGATGTCTCCCCTCTGGGGAACACAGAGGGGTCAGTCGTCAACTCTCCCCTCTCCAGCCTCACAGGCAGACAGACAGACAGGCAGACAGGCAGACAGGTATGGCCAGCGGCAGTCAAGTCAGATTCTTGGGATGTCGTTAATAAACCTGGACGGCCCGTCCAAGTAAAGTATATGTGTGGGAAACGTTATAAATATAATATGGGGGCAGCCCAGATGGATGCAGCCCAGATGGGGGCAGCCCAGATGGGGGCAGAGAGACATACCCTGGCTGGGCAGCGAGCAATCTTCTCCTCCGTGTCCTTCAGGGCTAGGGCATACTCGTGGACATCATCAGACACCACCACCATCTGCAAACACACACACACACACACACACACATAGTAAACATGTAGTTTCTGTGGTAAATATGCACCAAGTAATATTTTCTATCAGTCTAGCCTATATGTGACTGTATGGGTGAGATATATAGAGATATATACTAAACGTATACCGGTACAGAATAATCCGCACATTTAATTCTCCTCTCAAATAAACAGCTGCTCCAATTCAATGTGTTCCTGGTAAAAAGCCATTTGCTCTCCAGTAATAACAGCATGTTGGTGTGTTCTGGCCATCCCAGTGCAGCAGCAAACAAGCAGACAGCTTGTTTACTGCGCTATAAACGTGACAGGACACCAACATCTCCTGTCCGGTGTGATCGTGAACAGCTTCAGGTGAGCAGAATGGTTCTGTCTCCTCATTGTTGATTTAGATGCTGTTTAAATGCAGCTGGAATAACGTTATAGCTAGAAGACAAGGGCAGTTTATTCCCTGGACCACACAACAGATACAAAAGACACTCATGGGGCTGTCAACACTTTGGTCTTCATTTATAACAAGGACATTGCAATAAGAGAGAGGTCAAGAAGAATGAAGCTCTTCAAGAGCAATATCCTGTTCTTATCAGGCAGAGATGTAACACACACACACACACACACGCACACACGCACACACACACACACACACAGCACGACTCCCGTACTGCACCCCAGGGGCCCCCCTAGAGGCCGGCCACGGTAACTACACGTGACAGAAAGGGCAACTTGCTCTGCCTGGATGATGTGAAGTCATCATGCACAACAACACAGCAGAACATGTATACTGACATGACACCCTGACACCCTGGCACCCTGGCACCCTGACACCCTGCTGTGTCCTGATCTGACCTGCTCCCTCCACAGCTAGCAGCCACACAGCGGTGTGTACAGGTCTGACCTGCTCCTATCCACATCTAACAGCCACACGGTAGAAGCCTCAGGTCTGTTATACTGACCTAGTTTTAAAGCTGTAACGCTGCTTTAAGCTCCTGACAAGCTCCTGACAGCAAGCTAGGAACAACTGGGGTTTCCCTCACTTACTGCATGTAGTGCTAACATCTTATTAAAGATAACGTAACTAAAACCATAGCAACACTAAGGTGGTAATATGTAATACATTTCATAAAAGCCCTGCAGGAGCGGTCAGATCCACACAAGAGGAGTCATACTGGCAGCTCTATGATCAAGTTGCCAGGAGCTCCCAGCAGCACCCTGCCTGATGAGAAGGTCACGAGAATGTCACATTGTGCATTTATGAACAGAACATTCCACAGTGACCTTTGGATGTACACGGTGCGCAATGATGAGTCAGATCAGCACAGTGTGCAGGTCATGACCTCTCTCAGCTGGGAGCTTTTTCTATCCATCAGTGAGGTTCTCACTACAATATCTACAATTACCTGACTTCTTGTGTGTGTGTGTGTGTGTGTGTGTGTAAAGTTAAAGTGAGCCCATGCAGGCTGCAGAGCTGAACCAGGCCTTAATATGCATCTTGTGACACTGGATGAGCTACAACGCCTCGCTGAGACCCCTGGTGGTGAACCTGGTACATGATCACAAAGTCATGCCTACGGCGCAGATTCACACAGAACCATACATCAGCCTTTAGGCGTGTTCTGTTTAAGATAAGAAGGTTCAGTGTCCATTTTACTCTAATGACTCTCTAAAAGCAGCATTTTGTAGCCTCACAACCATTAATCATCAAGTTATTCGTATTTAACCTGCATCAGGCAGTATTACATTAAATAACCGGTCTACAATCAGTTAATTTAGCAGTACTACAAGAAGAAGATAAGGGTTCTTTATCCTTTCCTTAAGGGACCCTGCTCATTGATGGTCCTTCAAGAGCTTGTTGTTACCTTAAAGTCAGGGTTAGTCATCCTTGAGAACTACAGGGCTACAGGGCTGTGTAGATCTTTTCAGCACACACAGTGAATGATAAACTAGCAAAATACAACGAAATATTTGGGGAATTTGACCAAAAGTGTATTATCTTACAATAGCTGACTATTCCTTTCAGTTAATGGTATCCTACAATGATCCTACAATACCGTGTCACGGTATTTACATTACCCCACTTTATGTTTTATGTGTTCATTTCACGTTAGAGCCATTCTTCTAAAACTTTGCAGCCTGCTGCCACAACAAGTTATTGATGTTAAAACATGACCTTCAGCTGATCACTGACTGGAGTTACATAATACAGAGCAGCAGGTTTCCATGGCGCTAACGTTTCATCTGCTTACTATTGACACTGTTGACATTAAATAGCAGAATAATAAGCCCAGCTGGTCCATGACATAGCAGAATAATAAGCCCAGCAGGTCATTGTTCTGGTGCCATGAAGCATTCAGATAAGTGTCATAAGGTTCCTTATGATGTTCAAGTCCTCATTATTCAAGCTAGTCTCTTACACGCACGCACACGTACACGTACGCACACGCACACGTACACTCACGCACATGTAGGCACACGCACGCACGCATGTATACACACACACACACGCACAAACACAAACACACGCTCGCACACACCTTGCCTAGCTGCTGGTGGACACTCAGGTTGTACATCATCACGATGCCATCAACAATCTCCAGCAGGGACTTCTCTGCGATTGGCTGATCAGGCTCCTCCAACGGTCGCCCCAGCAACAGACCATCGTTACCATGGCTGCCCTCGACTTGGGCGGAGAGAGGAGGAAAGGAGGAATCAGGAAGTCAATGGGTTTGTTCTACCAGACAGACCCGTGTTTACATAAAGCAACAAAATGTAATTTAATCTCAGCTCACTGCCGAGTCAGTGACCTGGTTTCTTATCATCTGGTGTCTAGGTGAGACACTAGGTGACACCCTCCCTGCTTGGGTGGTCTACAGCAAGCTAACAGCAGGGTAGCTAACAGGAGACACTTAGACAGCTAACAAACAGGCCAGCAAGCAGGCATGCTAGCTAGCTAACATACACACTAGCTAACAGTAACACTATCTGGCAGCCAGTCCTGCTAGCTGAAATGCTAGGTAGCTAACAGACCAGCTAAGAGACACACTAGCCAACAGACAGGCTAAATAGCTATTAGACACGCTAGCTAACAGAGAGGCCAGCTAACAGACACACTAGCTAACGGACAGGCCAGCTAACAATCAGGCCAGCTAGCAAACATGCTAGCTTGCTAACAGACACGCTAGCTAAAAGACAGGCTAGCTAACAGACACGCTAGCTAAGGGACAGGCCAGCTAACAATCAGGCCAGCTAGCAAACATGCTAGCTTGCTAAAAGACACGCTAGCTAAGAGTGAGCAGACGTACTGTCCTCCTCGGTGCGTTGTTCTACGGCCAGGCTGCGGACCTTGACCTTCTCCGGGGCGGGGGGGCGTCGGGGGGTCATGAGGCTGACGGCGGCCGTGCTCAGGAAGCGGTTGGCGCGGCCGAGCGTAGGAGAGCTCAGCCAGCTGGGCCGCGCCAACGCCCCGCCAGTTGCCGTGGCGCCGAACGGCCTCTGTGGCAGAAACACACAGACGCTCAGCGCACACACACACACACACACACACCTGTATCCACACTCACTCACACACACACACACACACATCTACCTGTATGCACACTCACTCACACACACACACACACACACACACACAACTGTATGCACACACACACACGCAAACTGTACGCGCACACACACACACACACACACACACACGCACACACACCTGTATGCACACACACGCAGACACAACTGTACGCACACACACACCTGTGCTGCCCCAGTGTCTTCGTCCTGGTCCAGGTCATCCATAGACGTGCTCAGGATCTCTGCAGGATCGATGATGATGTTGGCTTTACTGGCCAGGTCATCTGGTGGAGAAGACACACATGGTGAGGTCACAGGACCTCCATGAGGTCACATGGTGAGGTCACATGGTGAGGTCACAGGACCTCCATGAGGTCACATGGTGAGGTCACATGGTGAGGTCACAGGACCTCCAGAGGAGAACAAAGACGTCTGAGCATCAGACAGAAAATGATGAGAGCATCTCCAGTCTCCCTCCTGCTCAAACATCTGGGGCCTGGCTCTCTCCGGCGCACGCACACACACTCACACACCCATCACCAGTGTGAATAATGTAACAGCGATATGTATGTGTGTGTGTGTGTGTGTGTGCGCTCATATTCCATTATTGTGAATATTGACACTTTGTGAAAGTGAGTAATAGTAGTGTGTGAGTGGCACTTACAGCACACATCACACATGGATAGTGTGTGTGTGTGTGTGTGTTCAGTAGTGACACAGCAGCTCTATTTGTTCTTTCTTTTGACAATAACAACCCCCCCCCACACACACACACACACACACACACACACACACACACACAGTGCCAGAGTCATAATTAACACCTATCAGAGCGGTGGCTCTTTGTCAATAAGTAAAGTCAATAGCAACATTAGCAATCACAATATTTAATCATCCTCGAAAACACTTACTAGATTTTAACTCAAATTAAATAAAAATAAAACTTTTCCTTCAAGGCCATAGGTGTCCCCTCAGAAGCTCCGCCCCACATATTGAAACGCATTGAGAAGGCTATGTTACTGTTGTTGTGAGCGCCGTTTGTATTTTTGAAGCCAGGGCTGTAAAGCAACCAGATTATGTTTCCAGCACATCCAGAGAACAGTAAGATAGTTGACCGCAAGCAGAAGTTTAGTGAATTAGACAAAAAGGGTATTAGCTTAAAATCGCTTATTATTATACCTTTAATGTTTACAGGCTCATTTATGAAGGGACCTTAAACTTTATGAGTTCCACAGACAGGCAGGCATGCAAACAGACAGGCATGCAAACAGACAGACAGGCAAACAGACAGACAGGCAGGCAGGCAGACATACTAATTATAGGAGCAGTATTTGGTCTCTCAGGGCGTACTCACACTTCCCCGAGCTCGTTTGACCCCAAAGTGCGGTTAATGGTGGTTAATGGCAGCAAGAGGAAAACTGTGGTCTATGTCTAAGTGCAATGTTTACTGGAAACTAGGGCAGACCAGAGTACTCAGGAGCAAGTGGATACAACACAGAAGAACTATCTACATCTACATGGGTCTCAAGGAACCACGTGAACAATGTCTGCAAAAGCTCAAAAACTGTGCTCAGTATCTGAAGGCAGCTGGTCGGACATCAAGGACATATTCCAGTGGAGCGATTATGTGGACTAAATAATTGTCCTAAACCAAAATTAGCCAACCTAATGTTTTGGAGTGAGCGTGCCCTGGCCCTGGATGTTAACTGCAGTGTGAGTGCAGGCCAGCGGGGGAGTGGGGAGGGGGGACAATCATGCTCGGTTCAAGGCCACTGGGCCAAGTGTGAGAACGCCCTCAGTGTGAAGTCCACAGGCCTATGAAACGAGCTTAAACACTGAATGACTTCTATTCTTCAGTTCTCTCTCTCCCGGGGGGGTGTGCTGGGGGGGTGTGCTGAGAGAGAGCGGTACAACCCTTGCTTGCCAACATGTCATTACATCAGGCCTTACTAAGGGGTCTAATATGTGTGGGAACACATGAAGACAGCTCCCTCTAGTGGGGAACATAGTACTGAAATGGGGAGAGCACAGGAAGGTAAAGAGCTTAAAGCCCTCGATATATTTTACATACATTTAATTACGCGTAGGCAAGATGGCTACCAGGCGTATCGGGCGTGTATCCTGCGTTCCTTTGGAGCGTAGTTTGTTCGCGTCCTCACAAATAAAAACGTAAGCGGACATAAGACAGCAATGGATAATAAACATACAAGCGGAAATAAGACATGCATTGCAGCCCGTTGTTGCCTTGTCACGCCATTGTCTCTAACCATCTTTTCTTTCTTGAGGAATTACTATATAAACAACTAAATGACTACTTAAATGTGAGCTGTATATTTGAAGTCAGGCGTCCGCCCTCACCACAGCACTGAGAAGCCCCAGATAAAGTCATAAATGACTTGAGAATGAACATGGATGACAAGAAACCATCAATATTAGTACTGTTAGACCCCAGCGCTGCATTTGATACAGTCGATCATGACACCCTTATTAACAGACTACAAAAGCGTTCTGCTTCAGCTCTTGGATGGTTTACATCGTATCTGTATGGCAGAGACTATTTTGTCTCCAGCTGTTATCACTCCTCGGCTAACTTAACACGTGGAGGTCCTCAAGGCTCCATTTTGTTGATCTCTACATGCTGCCACTGAAATGTCATCAGAGAACACGGAATACATGTTCATAGTTATGCGGATGACTCACAAATGTACCTCTCTTTACCACCTGATGACATCAGCCCTATTATATACAGCATCATTACACTAATAAAGACAACATATTTACACTAGATAAGACAACATAATTACATTCATAAAGACAACTTACATACTATTATATAAGTCAGGGGTGGGCAATGCTGGTCCTGGAGGGCCGGTGCCTTGCATGTTTTAGATCTCTCCCTGCTCCAACACACCTTATTCTAATGAATGGGTCGTTGGAAGCCTGCTAACGAACCCATCCATTAATTCATAAGTGCATCAGCCCTATTATATACTGGCTCTGCCACTAGGAGGCAGACTGACCTTTAAGAGTCTTCTTCAGGTGGGAGAGCAGACCGCCCAGCCTCTGCAGGTCAAAGTAGTCCACCTTCCCGTTGTAGAAGAGCTGGGGGGGCACATAGGCCTCTGGGGGGGTATGAGGAGGTCAGAGAGGACAGGAAAAAAGGTAGTCATTAATAGCTGACTGCATTATTTAAACCACACACACACACACACACACACACACACACACACTCGCAGGGAGCATCTGATCAGCTGGGATCCTCTATATGTCCTCTATATGTCCTCTATATGTCCTCTATATCTGTTTACAAACAGTGATGACGTATATTAGCCTGCGGCCACCGTTTAGCACTGAGAAGGTGGAAACATTAAATTAGTTTGAACCAAACTGACAGCGCAGTATTTACTTTTAGGCAATCAGATGATATAACATAATGCTCTTTATATATATATACAATTCTGACCGATAACAACACTCGTTAACCTATCATGAACAACAATATTAAAGTTAGAATTAGAATACGAGTGTGTGTGTGTGTGTGTGTTTGTGCAGCCGAATACCGGAGATAATCACAGCTGTGCTGATAACAGTACGAAATGACTCTTGTAGAACTGTACAAGTGGTCTTATTGATTCTAAAGAGAATAACAGATGCTAAAACTAAAAAGCATTTTCCTGTACATTAGATTGTTACTTTGGGGCTGCTGCAGACAATGATTTGTAACATACCTACATTTAAATATTTCCATTCAACCAGCGCAATTAATCTGTTGACAGTCTATTCCGATGAGTTAACAGCATGATCAGGCAGCAGGCAAGGTATGCTACCCCTTCGTTTATAGCTGAATGTACAGTGAACGGTGTCATGTCGGCTTTTATAGCTGGATGCTTGTGCTAGCCGCTAGTTAGTAGCCGATGAGATCCATTAGTTCTCAGCAGAACGCAGCTTGTCTGTTTTATTCCGGAATCAAACGTGTCGGTTGATGTGTGTGTGATTAGGTTAGTGCAGCGTCATATTATTATATGACAATATTAATAGACACTGGCTGTCAACTAACATATCCGCAGAAGAACATAGAATCCCTGCTCATATCTTATGTTTATTGAATATTATTTTACCTTTTACCTTTTGCAAAGTTTTTTTAACCGTTTAACTAATAGTAATAATCAGTCACAATTCAATCGGTAACTATTATTATTGGTAGTTCCTGGAGGTATCTTGAATAGACAAAAGGCATATTCAAGCTCGAAGGGCATCTATCCGGAAGCAACGTGACCTGTTTAACAGAATGCAGAAGTATGTTCCGCAAAACCCCTATTGATCCAATGACTTGTGAACTATGCTAGAGAATTAACCACCAAAGATCACATTTAATTGCTTGCAGCCACATCGGCAACATGCCTAAAAGACGCTGGTTGACATAGCGTGCTAAAATAATCAATAGCTGTGACTGCTGCCCCCTAAAGGAGAACAGAGCTGTGACTGCTGCCCACTACAGGAGAACAGAGCTGTGACTGCTGCCCACTACAGGGGAACAGAGCTGTGACTGCTGCCCCCTACAGGGGAACAGAGCTGTGAGTGCTGCCCACTACAGGAGAACAGAGCTGTGACTGCTGCCCACTACAGGAGAACAGAGCTGTGACTGCTGCCCACTACAGGAGAACAGAGCTGTGACTGCTGCCCCCTACAGGGGAACAGAGCTGTGAGTGCTGCCCACTACAGGAGAACAGAGCTGTG
>JAODUH010073774.1:0-16096 GCA_027564835.1 Typhlichthys subterraneus
CAGAGGCGAGTAGAGTCGAGTAGAGCTGATACTATGCAATGGAAAAGCTCCCTAAAGCGAGTAGAGGCGAGGCGAGTCGAGTAGAGTTGAGCTGGTACCAGCAATGGAAAAGCGCCGTTAGAGTGAATTACATTGTTTAGGACATACTAGCTCAACAGAGACAAAAAATAAAGATTCATTGGTTTCCTTCACATCACTTGTTCTCTCTTCATCTGAAAATATGAATCTGCTATGCAAATGTTGAGGTAGCACTGAATGCAAGACACAAACACCATCCCTCTCCTTCAACTCTAGTACTACTGTAATTCTGCCTTCACATGCATGGGGGAGGTTCCTGATTCCCTGCTGTACTTGTGAAGTCAGAATTCTGACTATGTGTTAGTGCTTGTTGTCTAAACTATATTAAATTAAAGCACAATGTTGTTTCTTTGTAATGTACACGTTACAATTTATTATTAACTTTTATCCCAGGGCGGAGGTGAAGTTCACCTACTCAGGAATCAACATTTTTTACGAATTTCCCCACTCAGACTTAAAAGCAGGATCAGTCATTCTCGAGAACACTTGCTAACTTCGATCTCAAATCAAAACTATAGCTCCGCGGTCCACCTTCAATTATTTTCAGTCTCAGTTCCACCAAACAATCACGTCGACACACTGTTCCTGATGCACATAGCTAGAACTGCCACTAGTGATTCCCCTTCTATTATGAGTGATCACCTACACTGTTGACCAGTCATTCCTGCTCATTCCTGCTCAACTGCAGACAATCACATCACTATCTAGACATGTACTTATTAAGCGCCATTCTCCCTCTAGCATTTTGCACAGCTCCAGCTGTTGGAGTCAAGCTAAGGCTGGCATCACTGTCTAGCCCGTCTGTAGGTTGCCTGCCTTCTGTTGAACTGCCTTGTTACCGGCTGTAACATCCAGCCAGCTAGTCTTGACCCGTCTGTGTTTTCCATGTGTTCAGTGTCTCCCTACATCCAGTGTGATTGGCTGGGTTATTGTCTTCACATGTTCTCACCTGTACATACAGTGTATTAGTCTAGCCCTCTTGTGCCTATGCCTTGTTGTATACTTCTGTTACCAAACCCTGCTTGCACTTCGACCACGGTATCAGTAAACTGCCGTACTGTGAAATACTGTACTCATATCTTAGCCCTCCCCGCACATGGATGGATGCTACAGTACAGTACATTACACTGACATGCACTGTTCCTCTCTGCCTAACCGTTGGATTTATAAACCATGGTCTGCATACTTGGTTTTTGCCTCTGCCCAGTGGTTCATTGTGGCATTTAAACCTAGATACTTATTGTTGAGTCCTCTCTACAGTGCCTGATGAATTAATATATTGTTGAAATATGATTGCGGTTTGAAGTTCCGGTGACGTGAACTGAGTTGGTTTGCATTAAAGTGTAAAGGCTAGATTAGGCCTAATATGACTATGTCATTTTTCAATTTGACAGGTGTATTTGAGCTACTGTACATATTCCTAGAATCAAAACCTAAAAATAAAAAATTTGCAGGTTTTAAGTAACTACAGTCGAGTATAAAGTCATGACATGGGCTTATTTGAACAAAACACATTTTAAGGAATTATTAAAGTGTAAGTGTGAGCTGTAGTTTGAGGAGTCAGGCTCAGAGCTGGGGTACAGCTACACTTTAAGGAACACAAGATGAAAATCAACACTGGGTTTGGGATGAAAAAAACAACAAAGGTTCTGTTTGTAACCACCTTCAATGTTCTTTACCTATTTTACCTATCATCAAAGTGCTTTGGTGATAGAACATGTTTCAACACAATAGTACTATATGTCATGGTATTATGTTACAGTCTGTTATGCATCACCTTGCACCACTACACTGCTGAATATCATATGGTGCAATTCACACTAAAAGTATCCTTGTTGTTTCCATTTGAATACTTTATTGATTGAATATGCCATTCTTACAATGCATTGCCCTAGCAGTTTTGACTATGAATGCTATCTGTTGTACAGTACGTTAAGTATACACAACACACTTGAAACATGATTTCAACACCTATAATGGAATGGAATTGTACACAACACACACACAAACATACTTTAGATATGCTATCATATAGCAATTCCACACCTTATTTAAATATGGGTTGAATACAGACCTAAATACAGACGTGTTTCTCTGCCCTGACCAAACCAGCTCCACCCATACCATCTGACACCACAACATCTACTAGAGGTTACATTACTCATATATGTGTGTGTAGTGGCATTAGAATGTATATTGGCATGCTATTTCATACTGTAAACATGCAACATGTGAATACGTTTTGTATCGGGTCCCAATGTAAACCCTGGGCTGAGAGGGACTATGTTCAGCAAAAGCTGTGCTAAACTTCTGTCTGAATACGCACGATAGCTGCAATGTATCAGGCCGGCACAACACAACAGTGTATTATACTTTAAACTAAACAATGCAAAAATTAACTAATTAATTTAATCAATAAGTCTTTGTCCTCTGGAAATGAAGACTTGAGCGTACAATCAGATGTAAACAAATATTAAGATATCTGAGCTCAATTGAAAAAAAATATTTAAATGACCAACATGGCGAGACTGACTCCATTACAGTGAACTGACTTCTCATTCAAGTGGGCTAGAGAACTCAAGCACAGTACATACAGTATATTGAGATGTTAGAAGCTACCCTACTGTAGACTTAGCCTCAGTAAGTCTAACTGACAACAAATCCTTATCTATAACACGCTGAACACAGAGACACAGGATGAACCAACCTTAGGTGTACACTGAGAAAATGCTCTTAAATTGTATTAAACTCTGATATTAACAGGGTCTATTTAATGTCAATACTTGGAGATATAAAGTGAACACACATTACAACATTTCATTAAAACATAGCAGCTGTTCAACCAGAATGTTGAAACCCCAGACATTACTGCTGCAATATTGTCCATACACTGTAGTTTCCCTCAGAGAAGCTTCATTTGGAATTAGTTAAGCAAGGCCACACCTCCGAACCTTCTAATTCACCGTCTACACTGTTTGTATGCCTGGAATAAATACACAGGCTGCAGGGGAGAATGAGCCCTGTACTGTAGACTGTGTGACCACACACACACACACAAATATCTAGTAAATAAGGTTACCATATGGGCTCTGTTAGGTCTCGAGGAGATGAGGGAGTCAAGCCTATCTGGAAGTGTGATCGGGGATGGGTGTTGTTGTATACACATCTCTTGTATTGCTAATGTCAGTCTCGTTTAGCACTGCTTTAACAAGATGCTGAACAGCTGAATGCTATTTCTCTGGAGGCAGAGACATTGTGTGTCAATGGAATATAATTTTGTAATAAAGTAATAGTATCATTTTTTTTATATTATAATCTGATGGATAGATAATGGAAAGAAAACAATGGGTGATTCTAAAAGTAATCTGACCTTGTCTGTTTTAAAATATTAGTTTAGTTTTTCTGATTTAATTCTGGGCACATATGGTCTCTCCTGAAGACACACACAGACGGTGTGTCTACAGTACAGTATGTGTGTATGAATGTGTTCTTACCATTGACACAGATCTCGAACGGTGAGCAGAGCTCATTTTCAAACAGACAACCTGTAGGAGAGAAAGACAACTAAATGAATAAGGCGATCAATTTGACTCACAACACTGGACAGATTTAAAATCAGCTAATGACTCAAATGCTTTACTATCTTAAAAGATACACTCCGTGATTGCATAAGCACCCACAGAACCCACAAGCTGCCAATAAGCACTCATGGGATGTTCCGAACCAAAACAATGCTTTTCTTATTTGCCTTCAACCAGACTCAAACTGCAAGATTGCATTGCTTAAGTCACATTCATAAACATTCATAAGGGAGTGTGGGATTTAATGTCTTGCTCAAGGACACTGTGGCAGCAGGTGTTGAGGAAGGCTTTGGGCACATGGCTGGCCAATTTACAACGTCCAAGATCTTACTGTGTCTGTGCAGCATTACATAAATGCTTGCTGTTAGCCTGAGTTAACACAGGGAGGGTTAGAGAACACACAGTCAGATGCAGTGATCCATCACACGCACGCACACACAAGCACACACCGGCTTCTTTTGGGAGGTACTGTAAGGAGAGGGCCTATTATAACCCCCCTTCCCCTCTCTCTAACTCTCTCTCTCTCATACGCTGAATCTACAAAATCTAGAGCAGGTGCAACGATTTGGAAGGCTCTGTGTGTGTGTGTGTGTGTGTGTGTGTGTGTGTGTGTGTGTGTGTGTGCGCGTGTGATGTTGTGGTTGGGAGGGAAAGAATATTGTGTCACCTGAGGCAGGTTACACAAGCACACACACTCACACAGTAGGTCTCATCCATAAAGTTTGGCAAAGGAGAAAAAATGTGGACTTTATCCTCTCTTAAGAGTATCATGCTTGTATCTTCATATGCACAGACACACACTTGGTGCATACAAATATTGGAATGACTAATAAATTCTGTCGTTAGCTAAGCTACTCGACTGAATTGTATTCTTTGCAAACTGGCAGACCTATATGCTAACAAAACAATGGCTCCATCTGTGTCTTCTACGCTAGTCTCTCAGGCAGCGTATCCACGTCCTGTGTGAATGGGGTGTTGACATTGAAAACTGGAAAGTTTCATAACAATGAATCATGCTTGAGGGGGTGGAGAGTACTGCAGTGGTGACTTGTCACTGCAGCAATAGTGGAAGGGCAGGAGGGAGGTCAATGTGTTTTGTGGCGGGGTTGTCATGAGGTTCTGGACAGAGGAGACCATTTGTGTGTGTCCTGTAGGGCCACACGACTGCAGGCTGGTTGGCTTGGCCTGCTGGCTGATGGAGCAGTGTGCTTGCGCTAATGTTTGTTTGGCACACAGACACACACATTCTTACTAATAATTAATAATTACAAATTCATTCATATTATATTTTCCAACAAGCACACAAGTGTGTCTTACTATAAAATTACTAATACATTTTTTTTGCTACACACACACAACACACCTCAAGAAATAAGCAGTTTAACAGAGAGCAGGATTTAAATAGTCAAACAATGGGATGCTGTCTCCATGGTAACGGCTGGTTATCACCTCATGTGTTAATCAGAACCCTGCATGAAAGAATACTTGTCAACTCCCAGCTCCCTCTAACTGACCTTGTAGGAGATAGTTGTGGTCTGTGAAACTGTATTCAGTGTATTTTTATATAATATCCAAAATGATTAAACATGTATCACTGGGGAAAACCTTTACGTTTGTTATTGAAATTATATTTTTTGTAGATAGACGTTATTACTCCAATTCTGTGACATAAAACTAAGACGTTATTAGTAAACATTTTATTCAGTGACTCCCCCACACAACCAACAACACCTGATCCATGTATTTCTTATGCACCCAGGACATTTACTAACAAGTTATTTGTGTGTTTGATAGACAAGTCTGTGTCTCCATCTCAGCAATAACAGATACCAAAAATCCATATTTTTATATTGCAGTGAGAACATGTATATTTATATAAATTATTTTTTTGCCTTGTTAGGAGTACATTGGGAATAAAGAGAAAGGCTTTTATTCAAGCAGTGTTTGGTCCGCAACATGACACGAGCAGCATAAATAATATATGTAAACACAGAAATAGAATGATTTTTGAATCATAACTGAGGGTGTTACTGTCAACAGTCCGAGTTAAAGACCCTGAACTTCCCATCGTTCTATAATGATGTTATCTCCATCACAGTCTCTTCACAGTTCAGCAGGAATGTTTCTACGACAATAGCATTTGAAGTAACAGCTTTTGTCTCTGGTTACATTGAGAATATTCAGCCTTCTGCAGGGTTGATAAAATAGAATAACTCCATTGTCCTACAGATGATCAAAAGGCTTGTCTAATTGGCCCTGTGTGTGTACGTGTGTGTGTGTGTGTGTGTCTTTGCAGGCTTGAACGTAGAGTAATGCTGGAGAAAGGCCATCCAAACAAATATATCTCCCTATGCTTCCACAGAAGCGCTGAAGCTACAGTGCACACGCATTGCCAAGACTGGTCTGCACTACTATGCTTGTTTTCCATTTAAAGAGCCAGAGTTATGTATGAACAAATTTTCATTCAGAGCACACATGGACAGCTAGTGCTCAATTGGCAAAACATTTACTTCATTAGAATCGCTTATAGCTTTTATTCGTAAAACAAAAGTTGCAAAACGTTGTACCTCCTACAACGTACTACACAAAATAATAGTATGTTTTGTCAAATGTAAATATCAAGACCGTTAACTGTATCTTTGATCAATTTATTTTAAAATGTTAGAGTTAAAGTGTAACTGCACCCCAGCTCTGAGCCTGACTCCACCTTTAAAGTCTATCTGCACCCCAGCTCAGAGACTGACTCCACCTTTAAAGTGCATCTGCTCCCCAGCTCTGAGCCTGACTCACCCACTGTACAACTTGCTAAATGCTAAAACATTGTCAAGTGAGGGGAGGGCTCCCATTAACATTAACATTTGAAGACGCAGTCGAGCAGACAAGGAATACTGTTAGAAACCAGCCAAGTTCTAAAGCGATTTTTAACTGATGACATGTATACTGTAAAGTCATTTCCAGACCATAAAATCTTCATTTTTTCATAAAAATATAAATGAACAGTGTCTAAGTATTTAGTTTACAGGTCAAAAAACACAATTTTGGTGCAGTTACACTTTAAATGTAAATCTTACAGAAGTGTATTCTGTAGCCTACAGACTCAACCCTGTCTTGTCTCAGCCAATCAGCTTGAATTAGATGTGTTAAAACACATTGCCATGGCTACAGACACTCAGCGGTAGTAGAGAGGGTGACCTTCTCCAAGTTAATCATTTGGTGACCTCGTCTCCATGGAGGAGCTGGGGAATACTAGAATGCTCCCAGTAGCAGGAGGTTGGTCAGGTGTCAGCTAGCATCATCATGTTAGCATCATCGTGATACAGACACTAGTGCTTAGAACCCTTCAGCCTGCTTGTTGTGGTTCAGCAAAGTGCACATCACAAACACCATGCAAGTTGTCAAACATTGGCAGATAATTATTGTGTTTGCCATTGTGCATAATTCACGCTGGCGCGCACACGTACACACATACCATAACCTTCTAAGATAATGGCTCCCACAGTCAAGTTAAACATCAGATGTCTTCATTAATGAGACACAGATTAAATCAATGGGAGAATATCTGATTATGGAAATTAATTGGGTGGGTATTTACAGTGGATTAAAATAACTACCTGGAGGAAAGGTAGACATGTATTTTGTCTGTGTTTTTAACTAATTTGACATATCTCACTCACTGTAATTAAGACAATTGATTAGATAACTGATGTCTCTACAACCATTTGATTGCAGTAGTTGTATAGTAGGCTACATGCCTCCTCCTTATGTAACCTGAAGGCCTGCACTTCTCCATTGGTTAGGCTACTTTGTTATTAAATGCGATAAAACCTGATTGTTGTGTGGAGTTGAAATATTATGACGATTAGTTAAAGGTACATGTTTTAAAGCAACTATTCTTTGAACATAAAAATCCATCTTGACGTCACCCCGGCACTGCTCAGCGTTCATCACAAAGTACGTAGAGTATAGTATATGTCAAAATCAGTAACAATACAATATCCTATAGGCTAATATTTCTAGAGTATTCTGGGAAGATATTGATACCACAGATTCCACGCAATTATTGCCAATGTCCAATGAATGCAGCAGGAATAAAAACATGTTTGGTATATACATATGGACTATGATCAGGTTAATTGATTAAGAATGCGTATCAATGACTATACTACGCTGCAATCAGGTGTAAATCAATAAAATAAACAAAGTTGATTACGTTAATTAAAGGATAATATCCGATTTTTGTCCATTACGTAGGCTACAGTATAGCCTAACTAGTAGGCAAATATATAATTTAGGCCTATTGTATGCCATTTATGTCCATGGCTATAGGCCTAACTACCTACCGTTGATCTACGTGCTATAGTTATTACATTTAGAAACGTATAACCCATCTTAGAGAAAGGCTGGCAGAGGAAAAGAAACGATGCATTGACCTTTTTTCCTGAGATTATTTCTGATGCTACTCATAGAGGCTACTTCTACTCACCGATCCTTCTGTCCGCGGAGGCACAACCCTGACAAACCAGCAACACGAGGATAAACGGGAACCAATCCATATTAGCCTAGCCTACTCCTTCTCCTTCTCCTCCACGCTCTAACATGCCATTTCTGCTAGCGAGCGAGCGAGCGAGAAAGAATGAGATAGGGACACAGATAGACTGAGACAGGTCTGTCAGGGCGTTCCTGCTTCAGCACTACGGACAGCACACTCAACTCCCCACCCCCAAACACCGCCCTCGTCTTCAATTCTCTTTACCCACTTTCTCCTCTGACGTCAAGAAAGCGCACATGTAGTCCACGCACGTTGTCGAGAGCGCGCTCAGACGTCAGCGCTAAAAACGTCCGGTTTGAGGTTTTACCGAAGTAGCTTTTTCCAAAAATGCATTCTTGTTTCTAAATTATCCTCTGCGTGTTCGTTTTACACTTTGACATCAAGTTGCAATCAAAATGGTTGTCTCACACACCCAATCTGTGGGGGCACACACACACACACACACACACACTCACACACACGCACGCACGCACACAAAACAGCACTAATTGCTGTCTCCACCAGAGTGCTTAGACATTGATATGAGCCTAATGAGCTGGAGGAGGAGTAAAGGAGGTGCCTGTCAGTCTACTCATGCATGGTGTTTGGGAGTGGTCCGGTTCCAAACAATATTTTTGTCATTTAGTTATCAGCAATAAGAGGATTTTCAGTATTCTAGTCTACCATCAGTTTTTTTTTGTGTTTTTTTTATCCAATTTTACACAGCTTTGTAGACCACAATACATTCAGACAAAATTAAACTTGAACAACAGTAACATGTCAGAATCCTTTAAGATGTATAAAAATTGTGATTTTGCATCAAACTGTCAATTTTACGATTTTCTGATTTTATATAATTCTTAACATAAAAAAATAAAAAAAATTTTAAAAAATCAACAATTAGCCTAATATAAGGTGTAGTTTGCATTTCTTTGTTTATGAACCATTTTACCGAAACGACTGGTGCGCCAAGCCATTTTTCTTTCTAATATGTAGTGGTAGGCTTCATATTAATTTAGGCTATTATACATAGAATATCCTTATCTTGTATAATTAAGATTTTAAGTAACATTTATGATTCTGATATGATTCTGATTGTTGCTTCACCTAGGCTTAGATAAATTCTGATAAACATTAAAAAATATATTTGTTTTTATTTATTATAACATGTACAAGCAAAACTCAGGTTTCAGGCTGGGTGTCCTCAAAAGCTCTTTAATCATATAAAACACATTAAAGAAGACCATTTCAAACATCAGTATTGGTTGGTACACGGTCATATTTAAGGCACAAGATAAAATAAATCAAACATTAATTAACCCTCTCTGGTTGGATGCAGCTCTCACTGCAATGGCTGAAATTTAATTAAAAATAATACAATGCAATAGATGTTGTTAAACACAAATAAAGGTTTCAGATACGTCCAGACATTACACCTGATGTAATTTCTTCCCTCTAGTGGTGAACTGATACATATTTTGTTGGCATGGTTGTAAAGGGATATTTCATCACAACAAAAATATAAACCTGTGAATTGTATTGACAGTTAACCTATAAATGCAGTAAATATTCCTTAAATATAGCAGAAGACAAATTATGAAATTGGTTCTCCCAGTTTCACTTTGGTTTAGAAGGACAGCACAAGCAATAACATTATACTGTATGTCTGCATGTGTGTGCATCAGATATGTATTTGCAGGCATAACTTATAAAGCCACCATTGTGAATCCCATTAGCATCATTTGGAATCATTAACTATCTATCTATATGTACACTCATACATGTATATTTATTTAATTAATTATTTTGCTGAAAGTGCAGCTCAAGTTATGAAGCAAGTTTAATTATTTATATATATACATATATATACAGTATCTCCCAAAAGTGAGTACACCCCTCACATACTTGCAAATATGTGAGCATATCTTTTCGTGACAACAATGAAGAAATGACACTTTTCTGCAATGTAAAGTAGTGATTGTACAGCTTGTAGAACAGTGTAAATTATGCTGTCCCCTCAAAATAACACAACACACAGCCATTAATGTCTAAACAGCAAATTTACACTGTTCTACAAGCTGTACAATCACTACTTTACATTGCAGAAAAGTGTCATTTCTTCATTGTTGTCACATGAAAAGTTATGCTCACATATGTGCAAATATGTGAGGGGTGTACTCACTTTTGTGAGATACTATACATATATATATGTGTATATACATATACACACATATATATACGTGTGTGTGTATATATATATATATACACACACATATATATATACACACACACACAAACAGGCACATCTATTAAGTAAAGTGTCATAACTTTTACATTTACCTGTAAAATACATAATAGTGTTACTAAAACATAATATGGATATGGCTAAAAATATGTACATACATGTGAATAACACAAGTGTGTGCGGTCATCTAGACACAGAAAATTATACTACTGAGTGCAAGATTTAAGACTTTAAGACAGACAAATTATGTTGTTTTCTCAATGTCAACATTAAAAACAAGATACCAGGTGTCAAACTGAAACAAAATGTCCAATTTAACAACTTCATCTAATTTTCAATAATAATAAAAAAAATATTAAAATGTATTTTAAAAAACAACAAACAACAAAAGACTGATGTGTAATTATTACATTGGCAGAATATAACTAAATACCGTACATGTACGTCTGTTGAAACCGCTGTACCGGGGAGAGAGAGAGATACGGAGACGGGTCAGGGCGTTGCTGCTTCAGCACTATACAGACAGCATATATGCTGTCTACTACACAGACTGCATATAGTGCTGTCTGTATAGTAGACCGCACTATATGCTGTATCCCCCCCCCCTTCCCCCAAATTCCTCTCATCTCTTCACTCTTCTGGTGAAAGAAAAACGCACATGCACAATTGCACATCATACACAAGTCGTATCTGTTATCACATCTTTCAACACTTGTTATGAGATGAAATCTCATGTCAAGATGGACAGGATGGATTTTCCAGCCATGAATTAAAGCATGCGACTACAAAGCATAGCCATTTCTGAACATCCTAGTGTATACCAACAGATAACACAGAATGAGATGTGCAAACATACAGGTATTTGGTATAAAAATAACCAGTAATATTTAGGTTCTCTCATGGCTTATTTAAGTCCATTATAAAGCATATTCTAAATGTAACTCTTGCAACGACAATTATGTATTTGTTTTATCAAATCTGATTAAATCTACACTTGTAGTCATTTACATATTCTAGTTTTGCTCCTACATTAGTACGGTCCATTGTTTACTTTAAAAGTTTACATCACATCAAATATATTGTATAGTGTGCTATTGGACCAAAGTAGCACAAGCTTTATTTTATATTATTATTTATTAATTAATTACTATTGTTATTATTGGACATTTGATTGGAGTGGAATTTTCTTCAGGTCAAATAACCATATAAAAAGAGATTAGAATAAAGGCCATATAAATATTAAACATTGCCAAAAACCCACTTGGTCGATACAATGAAGCATTTGTTTCTTTGGTGTTGTGGTGTGTTGCTATTTGTTGTTCATGTTAAAATCAGCAAATAATTCTCCATAATAGGAAGTCATCTGAGATTGTAGCTTTTTCTTTGTTAAAAAAAATACACATGGTCTGTTGACCAAGGAAAGAACACCATTGTTATTTCTACAATAGTTTGTCTCTCTTCACCATTGTCCATATTTACATCTTGTACACCACCGATACTGGAAAATGCTCAACATAAAATTAAAAAAATGTCTTTACAATAATTAACTACTATAAATATGTAATATACACCCTCCCTTATTGGTTCATATTCATATACAGTATTCATTAATGTTTGGATGAGTTTTCCATTTGACCTATTGCCCTAGCCTATATCCTTTTATAAAATAGCATGAATAGGTGACCTTGAGTATATATTGTATATAGATAAGATTCAGCATAATAATTGTTGCGAGGCAGACATTTGCATCATTAACAATACTTCTGAAAGGTTGCAGCAACTGTTCCTGTCTCACCTGTGAAGGACCTTTAGAGCAACATGTTCAACTGATTAAAGTCATTAAGAATGCTCTGGTGTGTCAGGAAACACACCGTTGGACCGGGAAGCAGCTTTTCACATAGTGCACTTACAGATGACAGGACATAGAGGCCGCCACTCGCTCAGGTCTGGGACTGGGCACCAGCCATGTGATGTCTTAAAGGGGAAGGTGGAGCTGCGACTGATGTGGTCTGAATGAACACACCTGAGCCCAATGAGGATGGCAGACTACAGCTGGTGAGGCTTGCTCATGCCACCGTCAGTTAGCTCGTACCTGAAGAATGAGTAACATCATCAGAACTTCACGTAGATACAGTAGATGCAGTGGGCTACACACTAGTACTAATAATGCATTGTGTCTGTGATTCCTCCTTGAGAGATGCTTACCACTGAGTCCAGCCCTTTGTGATGTCGTCATTGGTCAAATCTACCAACACCTGGAACAACAGAGAGACAGTTGGAGGAGAGGAGAGGAGAGGGAGGTACCAGTGAACAGAAAGAGGGAGAAGGCATGTACCTTTCCCAGAAGCCCTTTGTGTTTGGAGAGCAGGCCTCCTCCGTTCTTCACCGCTACGTCTAGAGTTCTCCTGTGGAGCTCCACTATCGACACACTGAACTCAAACCTGATGAAAGAGAATGCATTACCAAAATACACTCTGATTTACAACAACAAACGATCCTACTGATGTGTTCAACTAGTCCTAGTTCCTGCTGCACTGGTCGTTTCTACTGGACGCACGTGGATGTCGTCAGATAAAGCACAACCTATCTGCGCGTATGTGCCGACATGCTTCTGGGCGTGCAAGCCAGAACACGGGTGTAATTCCCGTCTGAGAGGCCTGCTGTAGACCTGCTGGCTGGGGACTCACGTCTGGTCGTAGACGGGGTTCAGATTCTTCTTGAGCGTGGGAGTTTTCCTGCGCCCGGAACGTCGTTTGTCAGGAAGCAGATAGAGGCGAACATACGGGTCTGAGCCGTGGTCCTTGAACGCTATCAGGTTTCTGGAGAAATATCAAGTTTTTATCATTCATGTTGTTTTATTTGTATGGGAGGGCAGTAGGTGCCCAGATATCACACCACTCTTTCATGTTTCACAACATACAGTATTTCACTTACAGAAAAGGTATTGAGGTAATGAATAACACCTGCCGTGTGTGTGTGTGTGTGTGCGCGTCTCTCACCTGCAGGCATGAACCACCACCACCAGTTTGTTCCGCTGAGAGCTGTGTCTCACAGTTAACTGGATCTCTCCCAGTGGGAAGTGACTGGACCCAGAGCCACTGGAGGGAGAGGGACAGAGTCAGAGAGACAGATCTGTACGTGTGCATGTAACGTGCCGGTTATCTAACCTACCCACAAGCCACTTGAGGCTGGCAGCAAAAGGGACTCAATCCCCATAGACTCCAATGTTACAATGTTTGATTTTACAGCAAATATAAACATGTTTACAGCCTGGATCTGTAAACTGTTTTGGTCTCTATAGTTAGTCTCCCTGTTCATGCCAACTGTACGGGGGGGGGGCATTTCCTTCTAACTCATCAGTTAAAAATATATTAGTCATACATGTGTCCCACTATAATGGATAGGGGGGCGTCACAGGCGGAGTCACATACTGCAAAGATGGCGACGGCCAAAGCCAGTTCAGCAGTGTTCAAACTCGTTCTTGAGAAAAGCTATAGGTGACGTCACGGAGGGTTTGTATATTTATATATACAGTCTGTGGTCAATAATAATAACAACATAATAATAATAATAAAACACTCATACTCCACACGTTGGCAATGTTGCTGTAATTAGCCACCCTGACTAGCTTGTTCACAAATGCAGACAGACAGACAGACAGCATACTTCTGCAGCAGCAGTAGCCTCTGCTGCAGCTCCTGCGTGGCGTAGGGGTTGGAGATGTCCGAGGCGATGCTAGGTGTCGGCTCTTTGGTCACGCCCCCCAGCAGGTGCTGCTGGGAGTCCGACAAGGCCAGGTGGGAGGTGCTCCTGCCCGTGTCTCCCAGGGAGCCCCGAGGCTCCTCCCCCTCTGCGCCCCGACGCCGCAGGAGGTCCTGGGTGGAGACGGAGGCAGACAGGCCTGTCTGGGGGGTGTTGGGGGTCTGGGCTGTCTTGGAGGTGTTGGAGGTCTGGGGGGTGTTGGAGGTCTGGGGGGTGTTGGGGGTCTTCGGGGGTTCAGTGGAGACGGAGGGTCGAGGCGTCTGCGTGGGCGACTTGTGCACCTGGACTGAGGAGGGGGTGGAGTCTGACTGGGAGGTGGAGGACTTGTCCAGACACAACACCTGAGAAAGCACAGTATGTCACAGTATGTTAAGAGCAGTGTTGGGCAGTAGCGTCGCTACAAGCAGCAAAGCTACTAGTTAAACTACATTTATGAGTAGCGTGGCGGTAGCGGCGCTGTTTTCTGAATCTAATAGCTTTTCAGTAACGAAGCTACTAATTGATCAAGTAGTGATGTAGCGTCCACAGAAGCTACATTTCCCCAAGCATTTCGGAATCTGCTGCTCAAGCTTAACCCTGCGTTCACACCGCCGATGTGTTCGGCTCGCAAAGAGGCACGTTACAATTAATTTCCAACGGACTCGGCGACAGAGGGCGGAGCTACGCTCAGCAAAAAAGTCTCCCAGCGACAGCGACAGATCCGAGTTGAGAACTTTTCAACTTTATGCAAATTTACAGCGAGTCGCCGGTGACGGAGTTCGGCGACAACCAATGGCAGGGCTCTGTTCTCTGCCTCTCCTTTAGATAGCTAGTTTAAAATCCCTCGCTGTTGAAAACATGGACGCGAAACTAATTATTGCGGTCTCCGGTTTTCCCATTATTTATGAGGCGTTTGGCAGCATTTTCAATGTAAATATTAGGGTCCATGTGAACGCAGCTAGTGCATAACATCAGGTTACATTCCGCATCCGCCATCAACAACTGGACCCATTAGACTAGGTCAAATGAACATTTAGTTCAAAGTGACAATATGACATGTATCATTGCATTAGATGATAAGGGTGTGTGTGTACCCTGAGAGCCATCTTCATTTTCAGGGTGGAGTTGGGTCCAGAGTTCTTCAGCGGGTAACGCTGGTTCAGCGTCATGTTCTCGGCCTCCAGCAGGCGAGACAAAGGCAGGGTCAAAGTCCCCAGAGAGCAGTCGTGCTTCTCGCTCTTCACCTGCAAGTAAGACATGTATTCTTCAAATACTGCCTTCGCAATATTCAGAGTTTTTATTGATTGCTGTTGTATTATTAAGTGAAATATCCTTTTAGTTTAGATGATTCTAGCTTCTTTAACCACTCCTTATCTTAAAGCCACATATTGGCATTTGCAATGAAACACTGTTTGGTCACTGCATTCTATTCAATGTTACAACTACTGTAAATATTCTCAACTCATATACTGTATACACACACAAACACACACATATATATATACATATATATATATATACATATGTATATACACACACATATATATATATATATATACACACATATATACACACACATATATATATATACACACACATATATACACACACATATATATATATATACACACATATATACACACACATATATATATATACACACATATATACACACATAAATATACACACATACATATATACACACATACACACAGATATATACACACACACATATATATATATATACACACACACATATACATACGCACATACACATACATATATATACATATATACACACATATATACGCATACATATATATATACATATATACACTTACGTTCAAAAGTTTGGGGTCACCCAGGCAATTTCATGTTTTCTATGAAAACTCACACATTCTTTCCTCAAATGAGTTGCAAAAT
>JAODUH010073796.1:0-16094 GCA_027564835.1 Typhlichthys subterraneus
AGTCTCCCCTTAGGCTACAGGTTGCCATATGTGGATAATCTGCTTAGCTAGCAAAACAAAGACAAAGTCATAGAATCTGTATTTACCAGAATAGACAGCTGAATATTAGAAGAAAAAAAAAAAAGAACAAAAAAAAAAAGAACAAAAACATTGGTGTGCCAACAATATCATAAAACCTGACTAGCCACCCTAGCAGATATGCAGGTTTGATTACAATCATGACATTTCCCCACCTAATTAGTACACTTATCACATTTGGTTTTAACATTATATAAACACTTCCATGTACAGTATGCATGGGCATTATCATAACTGTTAGCTTAGCCAGAGCAAATGACAAGCCGGTTTTGATTTCTTCTGGAAGCCGGTTGATCAGATACACAAGGTTATAGCCGCATGCTAATTGATTTTGGAATGAGCTCTACTTTACTCTACTTTAAAAGGTTTGGAAATACAGCTTTCTAATTGAGTTCAACCAAGTTGATAAAGTGTTTCAATGACCTTCTGCCACTAGATGTCACGCTAAAGTACTAGAAACTGTGGTAATTTATGGTACTGCATGCACACCAGATATGCAAGCTAATAATGTTGAACAACCAAGTAGCTACAACTCCAATGCGGTGCCAAAATATGCAGTTCCTTGAATGACCACTTGAGGTTGTTTCCAAAAGACAGTAAATCTGACGCTAGCCTCGCGATATCAGGATGGTCTCGCGAGGCTAGTGTCTATAGGGATTTACTTCTGTTTAATTTCGTTGTGAGAATCAGTCTGGAAAGCCTCGGAATCATTTTGAATGTGTCCGAGTAGCAACTGAACTTTTCAATCAGCGTCGTGCTTATAGCTATACGGGCGTGGCTTAGGTGTGCCGACCATGGTGCCGACAGCGAAAACGTCCATGGTTCAACTGCCAAGTATTTTTTTGAAAGTAACAGCCATTGACAAACAGTTTCAATGTACGGCTCCCCAGATGTACTTGTGACAACAATTCCTCTGGTATATCAGGTTATATAGATGCCCCATCATGTAATAATAATACACGTTTTAGGTCTATACAGATACTTCCGCTGCTCAATACAAACTGTACTTGGTGTGAATTTTAGAGAATATTGACAAAGTCTCTAGAAGCATTTCCCGTGGACAATTGAAACAGACAGTTGAAAATATATTTTAGCCACTATTATGACAAATATTATGAAATACATTTAATTTAGTTCTGAATTGTGTCATTTAATTTATTGTATTCTTGTGTTTTTATGTCTGAAACTGATATGTGTACTGCTGTCTCGGCCATGACTCTTTTGTAGACTTAAATAAATAAATAAAGGTTATAATATTAATAATAATAATAATAAAAATAATAATAATAATAATAACATTATTGTGGATAGTCGGGAGTGAAAGGTGGAGACAGTGCCAGCAGAAGAATGTGCGGGCACAACCCAATATAATAGATCAATATAATACCATAGCATCAGCCCACCCCCCACCAGGACGTAGCGTGCGACGAATGAGCGACCACGAACACTTCTGTAACAGCTCAGTGCGTGTATTATACTGTTGTCTTTTTACAGCACAGGCATGTTACGAGGTGTACTTGCCTGTGGGCGGAGGCTGCTGCCCAAACGAGTTTATGTGAGTGTCTCGAGTGCCGTGGCACCCCCTCCACCCAGCCTCATTGGGACTCTGGGCATCCCGTTTCTTTATCCCGGGGGACCTCATTAGAACAGAGAGAGAGATAGAGAGAGACGGAAGAGAGGGAGGGAGTGAGAGAGAGAGAGAGAGGGAGAGAGATAGAGAGAGGGAGAGAGATTGGAAGTGAGAGAAAGGGGGAGAGAGAGAAAGGGGGCGAGAGAGAGGAGGAGAGATATGGAAAGAGAGACAGACATGAAACAGACAGGAGTGAGAGAGGAATAGAGATAGGGAGAGAGAGAGGGAGAGCCCACACCAACAGAGAGGTCATGTCAAGCTGTTACACTGAGCTGCATAGTGATGGCTTTCCGTTCTATCTTCCCATCCATTGTCAGTTGATCCGTGTGGACAGCGGATGAGAGATTGGCCGGCTCACGCCCTTGACAGCCGTGGAAAACCTACACACACACACACACACACACACACACACACACACACAGATGCAGTCCGAGACACAGAAAAGTAGATGGACAGCTGGATAAGCAAATGTACGCCACTTACAAGTGCGCATGCAACACACGCACACACACACACACACACAATAATGGGGCCTACTGGCTCTAAAACACACAAGTGTGTGTGCAAGCATGCAAGCAGACATTCAAATAAAAAGCAAAATAAACAACCACACACACACGCATCATCCGGAGGCCCCCCCAAACTACACATAACGTATTCTATTCAAATAGAAGACATATCTTCACATATCACTCTTCAAGCGTCATGACAACAAGGAGCGGATGTACCGTATGGAAACAAGGTCCCCGCATGTCAACACCCACTAGACACTTGACTAGAAGTGTTAATGTTCTGTGTCCTATGTGTGTGTGTGTGTGTGTGTACGTGCATTGTATATAGGTGGAAAACACAGGCACTGAAATTTTATATAACACAGTTAGAGCAAACCCCCAGCCTATATCTGCACAATTATAAGCACATTCTCAGCCTCAAACGTTTTGCAAAACACTACACACAGTGACTTGAAAAATACTAAACACAAACAATCTACATTAGACACGGGAATCTAACAGAATATCACTTCTTTGCAATTTCAAAGCACTGCCTTCTAAAATAACACACATATGAAACAATCGATCAAACCCGGCCATCAGGTGAACAGACAGGTGCTAAACTTTAAACTCACCAACCAGCCATAAGCACTATAAAAAGGCAACGGTGAGTTTACCTGCTGCAACATAAATGGAAGGTAATATTGTAAGAAAAAAAACAAAACACATAGATCTACAGTATTTAGAATGTCTCAGGCCAACATGGTGGCAATATCACAATGTTGGATCATGCAGAATGGGGCCCTAACTTAGGGGTCTCCCTCACTCCTGCCCCTGCACCCAGTTTTCAGTAGTTAATCACCTTTACTCAGAACCTGGATTGTCCCCATGTCCCCACAGGCCCTGCCTGTCTTGGCCAGGACTCCCTTGAAAAAGAGATTTTTAATCTCAATGGG
Organism: Typhlichthys subterraneus; assembly: GCA_027564835.1. Taxonomy (NCBI): domain Eukaryota; kingdom Metazoa; phylum Chordata; class Actinopteri; order Percopsiformes; family Amblyopsidae; genus Typhlichthys; species Typhlichthys subterraneus. The sequence continues at coordinate 3,156 of JAODUH010073796.1, forward strand.
GACTTCCTGGTCAAATAAAGGTTAATTAAAATAAACTAAATGTGTTCAGCGTATCAAATCCCTCAGCCTGTTTCCCAATGCCATGTTAACTTCCTCCATGTCTGCGGTCTGCTCCTGACACCGCTATTTCGGACATTGTTACTTATTAAAGCCCCACGCCTGGGTCTTATAGAGGCCTTTGGTCTGGTCATTGCTGCGTAGTGGGTGTTACAGCTGCACAGTGTATAGGGAGGATATCACTGGGGGAAAGCGAGGAGCAGCCCCGCTAAGATCCTGCAGGTCACTCTTTCCGATGAAATGTGATTTGCTTCATACATCAAATGCTGCATCGAGTGTCGTGTGTGTGTGTGTGTGTGTGTGTTAGAGAGACATGTAGTGGGAACACTACAATGTTAAAATATACTTTGAAAATGTTACAAATAAACAATGAAACACTATAAATAATACCCAACATTCGAAATATTAACCCAAAATTCAAGAATGCATTAAAACATTTTTGATCATACCCAACATTCTAAACCAGAGGTCTTCAACAGGGGGTCCGGGACCCCTAGGGGGTCCTCAGAGGTACTGCAGGGGGTCTTCCATATTATTTGATCCCAAACTTATTTTCTCCCAAAAATCTAAATGTCATAAAATATTCATTAACATAAATACATCCTGCGCTAAAAATATATAAATCTGTCATTCATTCTTTGAATGGCTTACATTAGACACCCTACACATTATTGTTGGCCCGGCAACTAAACCGTGACCATGAACTGCAACTGTGCCATGTGTCTATCATCCAAGTGGTCCTTGGTACATAAAAAACATCAAAGACCTCTGCTCTAAACCATAACAAATACAAATGGTTGAACGCATGAAAGTATTCTATATCATATACAAACATTCTAAACCGATACCCTTAACAGTGTAACGACTTTAATATAACCAACCCTACATTCAAAATCGCATTATTAAAACAACATATTCCCTTCCAACACAACACACAACATTCTAAATCAACAGTTGTTGTGCGTAAAGCACACTAGATGTCAAGGTGTGTGTGTGTGTGCGTGCGTGTGTCTGTGTGTGTGTGTGTGCAGACGTGCACTGGGCACCGCGGGGTAGAGAAAGGTGACAGTGCCACGACGGGGGAGGGGGCTGGGATGACAGAAAAGGTTTCTGGGAAGTTAGTGTGAGTGTGTGTGTATTTGGCGGGAAGGGGTCTGCTCAAACAGCAGGACACGGTCTTGATTGAAGAATGCCGGAACCTGTTTGTTGTTTGGCAATTATCCCCCCCTCTCTCTCTCCTTGTCTCTCTCTCCTTCTCTCTCTCCTTCTCTCTCTCCTTCCCTCTCTCTGTAATTAGGGCTCCAGCTGAAAACTGATAAGCTGTCATCTCCCCAACGGTGCCTTCCACTGGCTGAATGTCAACACCGCCCGAGACCCCGAGTGAGCCCCACACTCAATTAGAGACACTCATTCACTGCAGGGGCCTGTGAGAAACACACACACACACACACACACACACACACGTGCACATGTGAATACTGTACACAGATTCAAACATTGCACAAACACAAGCCTCTTATTAATAGATACTTATCAGAGTTGGTGTGAATGGATGGGGGCATCAGAGGGGGCACACGTGCAGAAATATGAGCTTGCACCAGCACACAACCAGCACAAACCACACACACACACACACACACAATTGTACACAAATAGGTGCAGATAGGGCCGTACAAACTGAAACTGTGGAATTGTCACACGCACACAATTACTATACCTACTGTACACACACACACACACACACACACACGCACACGCACGCACGCTCATCTTGATTCATCACATTTGCATTGGCCCTGTAGCCATGGGGATCATTTGTCCCCTCCATTAATTTCACAAAACGCCACTTTTCAGCCTCAGTTTCGCTGGGGGGAAAATGGCTCCAGCCAGCGGAAAGAACGAGGGTGTAAGCAGAAGTTACTTCGCCGTGGCTGAAGCTTGCAGCTTTCAGAGACGCTGGCCGGTCTCTCCCTTTGGCAAGGCAGCGGCAGCAATAGAATAGGCGTTTGTTTGTTTGTTTGGGTTTTTTCCACCTGTTTTCCCTTAAGGTTCTTTTGTGCTTTTGTTAAAAATAAAATAAAAAATGGCGGAAGCTTAAGGACGTGTCTGCACTCGTGCGCCGGTTAATGATCGCTGACGTGCAGCAGGAGACACACGTAGTCCATGAAGCGCTTCAACCCGAAGAGATTCAAGGAGACAATGAATCTGTTGTTTCTCATGGTGAACCCTGGACCTAGAGTCCATTATGCCCGGAAATACACAGCAAAGGAAAAAATAAACAGAACCTCTTATTGATAATTCTGTTTCTTGGAGCGTGTTTTCACATGTGCCGTTGTCAATACAGGGGACAAAACAGTCTTGTGGGTTCCCTGCCATCGTTCAGATGTCCACAGAAAATTATGAAAAGCCTGTTACGCTATTCTGCCTTCTGTTCTGGACACATCGACCATAAACGGCCTTGTGGCGTGGCACTTCTTTTAAATAAACTGTGTTTACATAATGCACCTTGTTGCTGTGGTGCGGTGAGAGAGACAGACAGACATATACACAGAGAGAGAGAGAGAGAGAGATAGAGAGAGAGAGAGAGAGAGGAGATAGACAGTACCAGCATACAGCCTATCTGTGAGGAACAATCAATAATTGTGTGTGTGGCCCTGTGGGGGTGTGTATATACACAAGTGTGTGTGCGCGCATTTGTGTGCGTGTGCGTGTGTGTGTGTGTGTGTGTCAGAGAGGACATTGAGTGTTGAGAGATGGAAAGGCTTTTGTTTGTGGGCTGTGTGGAAATTAGAGTTCTCCATCTCTGTCCTCGAGACGGTCTCTCTGTGTGTGTGTGTGTGTGTGTTTGTGTGGCTTTCTCTGGGGGTCATTGCAGGAAGAAAGTGAGAAAAATCTGAAAAACCGTTGGCAGAAAATCCTCTCTAAATCCCAACAAAGAACGCTACCTAAACTATGAGTCTGTGTGAGAGACAGACACCCAAACATAGAACAGACACACAGATAGATACTGTACATGTATATATAGATAGATAAATGGGCACATTTATAAAGCGCTTTACAGTATTTTGCCTGACATTCACCCAGTCACACACACATTCATACACCGATGGTGATTGCTGCCATGCAAGGTGAGACCAACAACCGGGAACAGTTAGGGGTTAAGCATCTTGCTCAAGGATGCTTACAGGTAAGTCAACACCAGGGTTCAAACCCACAACCTTGCGGCTGGAAGCCAACCCAGACTACTAGACCATTCTGTCATAGGGACAGGATGGTCTATCTATCTTTCTATCTATCTATCAATCTATAGATAGATAGATAGATAGATAGATAGATTGATAGATAGATAGACGCAGTAGATAGATAGATAGATAGATAGATAGATGCAGTAGATAGATAGATAGATGCAGTAGATAGATAGATAGGTAGGTAGATAGATATATAGATAGATAGATATATAGATAGATAGATGCAGTAGATATATAGATAGATAGATAGATAGATAGATAGATAGATAGATAGATAGATAGATGCAGTAGATAGATAGATAGATAGATAGATAGATAGATAGACGCAGTAGATAGATAGATAGATATATAGGTAGGTAGATAGATGCAGTAGATAGATAGATAGATAGATAGATAGATAGATAGATAGATAGATAGATAGATGCAGTAGATAGATAGATATATATATAGATAGATAGATGCAGTAGATAGATAGATAGATATAGATAGATAGATAGATGCAGTAGATATATAGATAGATACATAGATAGATAGATAGATGCAGTAGATAGATAGACAGATAGATAGATACATAGATAGACAGATAGATAGATAGACGCAGTAGATAGATAGATAGATAGATAGATGCAGTAGATAGATAGATAGATAGATAGATAGATACATAGATAGATAGATGCAGTAGATAGATAGATAGATAGATAGATAGATGCAGTAGATAGATACATAGATAGATAGATAGATGCAGTAGATAGATAGATAGATAGATAGATAGATAGATGCAGTAGATAGACAGATACATAGATAGATAGATAGATGCAGTAGATAGATAGATAGATAGATACATACATATATAGATAGATGCAGTAGATAGATAGATAGATACATAGATAGATAGATAGATAGATGCAGTAGATAGATAGATAGATACATAGATAGATAGGTAGATGCAGTAGATAGATAGATAGATAGATGCAGTAGATAGATAGACGCAGTAGATAGATATGTAGATAGATAGATAGATAGATAGATAGATAGATAGATAGATAGAGTAGATAGATAGATGCAGTAGATAGATAGATAGATAGATAGATAGATAGATAGATAGATAGATAGATAGATAGATGCAGTAGATAGATAGATAGATAGATAGATAGATAGATGCAGTAGATAGATAGATAGATGCAGTAGATAGACGCAGTAGATAGATATGTAGATAGATAGATAGATAGATAGATAGATGCAGTAGATAGATAGATAGATAGATAGATAGATAGATAGATAGATAGATAGATAGATAGATGCAGTAGGTAGATAGATGCAGTAGATAGATAGATAGATAGATAGATAGATAGATAGATAGATAGATAGATAGATACTGTACAAGTAAGGCATGGAGAATTCTGCAGGTCCAGAGTGGAACAACTTCCGGTAAACAGCTCCCACTGTATGCCGCGGTGTCTGCTTCTGTGAAAGGTGTCCGCCCTCTGCAATTTGCCCAGGGCTGCAGTGCCCATATTCGCTCCCTCTCAAACCTTTGCACCATCCCCCCACCCACAAATTTGAGGCGTGATTTGATCTGTCCAAAATGTCCTATTTTCCCCGTTCCACTCTAAATATAATGTACTTCTCTGATACAGCTTTTCACTCTCCTCTTCATCACTTCGCAAACTAGCTTGCCCAAGTTGATGGCGAGCTAAACAATATGGACTCTTGGAGCCCTATCAGTAACTGTACAGTATGTGCCGATAATGATGAACAAACTTTAAATTCTGGATGTTTTCCATTCATTAAGGTGGAGTTAATAGTCAATGGAAAAAGTCCTTAACAGGGTTCCTACTACATCAAAGGTCAAATTCCCTGACTTTTTCCTGACTTTCATTGACTAAAACTCAATTTCCATGCCCTATAATGAACATTAAAAGAGAAGACCAGAACGATGACATGACAGTATAGAGACAGGAAACAAATAGGAGAGAGATATCGGGGAAGGATCGCAAAAATACATCAGGCCAGATTAAACCCAGGCCCACATGGTCATGGAGCTAGGCTATTGCTTGTGCCACTGCTCCAGCCTGAAAATACCCTAGTAGTTATTTGCTGCTATATTATTGTTTAAAATATATAGACACAATTTAAATCACCAACAATTTGGGACACTAAAGAGGACACCACATATAGCTTCATTATAAAGATAATGGAAATAGATACATAATGCAAGCAGGTGTTGCATCTGCTGCATGTATTTAGGGAGAGAGATAGGGTATAGCTGTGACGTCGTCACATAGAGCGACGTGGGACTGAAACGTCTGCACATGACGCGGCAATAATTATTTACATATGGACGGTGTGGCTGAAGCCAACTAGCGTAGCGGGAGAGAGATAAACGGAAAGGAGAGAGAGTTTGATCGATGTTAGCGGGAGACGTTTTTATGTGACTGGCAACGTAATAACCATTGCCATGGTTTGGATCAGAAGTCTAGAAATTCACGATTGCAGGGCAGCACAGCACACTAGCGCGCACACAGACAGAACCTATTACGGTACAACATTGTATCCTATAACCTTGCTAGCTGCGTCAATAATACCTGGCTATATTGTAGGCCTACATACTGTACCACTGCCATTTAGTCCAAAGCACCATCATGAAACTTAAATGAAAACTTTCCTTGTAAATCTTGAATTGTTGTAATACAATCTAAATTGTTGGGCATGATCTGACTGACAACTGGCTCAGTAAGCACGCTCATTCGCCACAACAGGAAGTAAATACAAGGAGTGAGAAAAAAAGAGAGACAAAACGTCCTGCATCAATTGCGTTACTAATTTTTAACGCGACTAAACATTTCAAATTAATCGAAAAGATTTAACGCGTTAACGCTCCCAGCCCTGCTCAAAATGTAATACCACATCCAGCAACATTATGATGAAAAGCAACTCAAATCTAAACATGCTGCAAACAAAATAGACGACATTCCATTATTTGACCTGACTTTTTAAATTCCATGATGCTGCGTGATATTCCAGAAAATCCAAGTTGTTTTCACTGATAGATGGTTGACATTGGGTGGAGCTAGGCTGTATATGTATTCAAAAGAGCCAATCATAAAGATGGTTTCAGTTATCCTGTAGTAACATGTGCAAAACATAGTCAGGGATAGATACATCAGTCAAACTAGGTCTAGACACGTCCACACGGTCCTGAGATGAGGAATAACAAGTCACATGTATTAATGGACATGGGCCATCAACCGGAGCAGTTTACAATAATTATGTAACCAGAACATGCGTTTCACTTCAGTAACACGGTTACTATTTGAGCTGCGTCGTAGGAAATATAATTCAAAGAGTGACGTGTTCTATACATGACACAAGAGATTATGCGGTGGACAATGGTTGGGAATAGATAGGATTACCGCCTCCTGCCATACTTGTCGCACATTAAACAGGCAACCTAATGGACACCCTTGAAACATAATTGCTATCGCATATGACGCCAGGGGCATTTTGTGCACCATTAGTCTACAGTATCTTAAGCTTTAACAGTAATGTCAAATGCTCTATATTTGCATGGATATAGAAGGTGATGCAGATCGACACAATTCCAGTGCATACAGTAATTATTACTAACTGCGTTATATTCATTAAAGATAGATTATCAAGATTTTGGTGCAATCCATAGTGATTATGGTTACGCTGTGAACATCGACGGGAAATACTAGCTAATGTTGCTACTGTATGGCAAGTTGCAGTCAATAATTTACACATCCATTGACTCTCAATGCTGTAAGTCTGGATGCCGGTGGACAGTCAAAGCTCGTAGTATTGCATGCTTAGTGACCGCATGCGCATGCTCTGAGTTAGATCACTGCAAAGACTGTTTTCTATGTCTTCCATGATGCTAAAAATCTAATTGAAATAAGCTGTCTCCGGGGCCTGTCTGGGCATGTGCATCTGCTTCGTGATTGACACCCCACTGACTGCACCTGGAACTGTGTGTTCACACAGTACGGGGGCAGAACAAGTGAAGACATGCTTATTGTTTGACCTTCTCAGTATAGTTTTCCACACCAGACGAATTGCATTGCATCGTAGGTCTGTCCATCAAAAATGTAAATCAATATTTGGTGTGTTTTGACATTTAATAGGAATTAAATAAAAAAAAATTTGATTATACGCTGTAACTAATTTATGACGTGTACTAAGTGTACAATTAAGAGTATAGCCCAACATTGTATAGGTTTAATCAATTCAAGCCCATTGGTATATAAATGTCAGTTAATTATCCTGTCGGATAACCAAGCTCAGTGAGAAACCACCTTATTGTTTTCGCTGCGTTGTGCATGTGCGGGGGATTGTGGGTAAGTTATATCGTCAAGGTGACACACCGCAATTAAGCTGCAGGCTTCGGTTGCCGATGAGCTGTCATCAGCGAGCGACGCCACAGGTGTGCAGGGCAGCTGTAAGCGTAATTGCTAAAGGCCTTTCGGGATTCAGCTGTCTTCTGGCAGCGATAGCAGACTTCACCGGAATATTTGCTACACCAAACTTATATTACATTGACAAATGGTGATACAGTACTCCACCAAATTAACAATGACCCTGCCACCCTCCTTTACTCAGCGACAGTACGTCAAGTGTGGACAGGAAACCTGTCAGCGAGGGTTCTCGCAATAGACATCAAGCACAACTGACTATTCCTCAACATAGTTTTAAAACGTGTGTGTGTCCATATAGAACATGACCAGCTCACACAGCACAAGTAAAGTCACACATATTGGCTCCTTCTCTGAATTTCTGTGGTGAAACTAGATGTGCCTACTAACTGACTCTCAGAAGAAACGGGAGAACGAGAGAGAGAAAGAGAGGGAGAGAGAGAGAGACGTGGGAAAGTGGGTTTCTCTTTCATAAACAGTGTTTACTTAAAGCAGCCCCACTGCCTGATTAGTATTAATAGCAGCAACTTCAGAAAGCTCATATTCTGCCATTGGACAGTTTTGTATAATTTATGATTGAATTGAAAGCCGCAGCGTTGGAGGGGAGTGCGCTGCATCTTAAATGATGTTGCTCGTGCCAGTTTACATAACCGCCACTTGGGTAAACAGCAGATTAAGCGCAGCATGAGGCGAAACCTAAAAAAGAAAACCAAAAAATTGGGAGCAAAATGCTATATCCACACATTAGCCTATTTTCATCGAACACAGGGAAGCCATTTGAAGTGTTGGACTACTACAAGTCTTTTTATGCATGGTACTAGCTAGCATCGAGCGCTGCCTTCACTGTCATTGTGCTTACATTGTTGATCTCGGGGAGAACTTATATTAAAATAGAGCTTTATGAATTGTATTGTAGTTTTGTGTTATAATCCAAGAATGCAAAACAACAGCACACCATATACCGAATTAATCTTTATTTATATTAAATTAAAAATATACTTTTGACAGATTCATGAGTACCAAACATGAGGAGTGGATTCTCCGTGATATAAAGCTTTGTGTATGGGTTCCAAACAACTCTAGAGATACAGTATATACTGTAGGGAGTGAGTATATAAGATAAAAATGGACACACAATGAAGGCATTTTAAGGAAGGAACTAAATATCCACAGTTACCCATTTGTGTAATAGCATGCAAAACAAACCAGCCATTTCATAAAAAGAAGTTCTATCACAAAGTGGTGTGTTCTTGGCTCAGTAATATTTCCGGAAACAGAATACTAGGAGGGGGTTAACACTGCATTCCTAGCACGTATGAGGCTAGAACTGACCCTCCTCAATATATAAATTAATGCTAAACATCCTTAGAATTTACCACCTCCCAAGTGAAAATGATTGAGATATATATATTATATAAAAAATATTTTCCCATCACAATATTATCTGGTGGACACACTATAGTACCACCAAGGACTGCTCAGGGGTCTTCGGGCCCCAAGTAGAAGACCCTTGTTCAATAAGATCGAGAGAAAGGGAAACAGACAAAGGTATAAGAGACCGCTTGTTCAGGTGTGTTCTCATTAGGAAGTGACAAATAAGCTTTGACAGACATGGTTCAAAGAAACAAGACATACCTATATTGGTTTGTACCCCTTAGCCATCAACTAGCCCCGCCCCCAAATCTCTTAGTTGAACACAGACCCTAGATGAGAAAACTCACTACAATGAGACTTGGTCGCACCACTGGAAGAGCAAATTGAGAGGGAAAGGGGTTTACATTTTGAAAAAATATGCAAACAATTGAAAATGTACAAATTAATTTCTCTTTTACATAAAGCAAATATATCTATTTTTACAGCAGACAAACTGTTAAGCGGATCACAGTAATGGGGGGGGGGGGGGGGTCAAATAATTGGCTTCTACTGTATGTACAGATTTAACACATTGGCCATTTCATTGGTTTATAAAAATACTATTCACATTTGCTTTTGTGTTTTACCGAAATTTCAGAGGAAACTCCAAAGATTCTGTACAATTACACTGTATTGATAATTTAAGCACAGCACTATTTCATTAATTACTTATATGTAAATGCAATGGCATGTGCAAATAAAATAATAGCTATAATAGCAAATATGTTAAATAATGGGACGAACAGAAACAAAATCATATTGTTTACTTAAGTCTTCACAAAATGCAAATTCACATATAAGAATCTCTTATTTTTTTTTGGGAAAAAAGAAACACCACCAGTGATAGTATGAACAAAGTAATGCCAAAAGCAAATACAGTGTGTATAGAATGTGTATAAATTTAAAATAACTGCATATGATTCTAAACACAGAACATCACTGGAAAGAAACTTTTATGGAAAATTAAAAATGTCCACTTTTGTGCTAGCAAGTTTCGGTGAAATCCAATGGCTCTGAATGAGAAATTCTGTACCAAACTGCCCAATCACTGGACATAAAATGCACTTTCTTGTCAATGTTAACCAAGTCATCAGTTACAATTACTGAGGGCAGTAAAATGCTCAAATCGTGCATGGTGACAATGTTACTAAGCTACGTACAACGGCCATTATGGTAGCCTAACAAGGAGATGGTGAAATCTAGCAAATGGCTATTGCCACAATACAAAATGATTATGTGCCTCTGGCTATAAAAGTAAAAAAAAAAAAAGAATAATAGAAACAATACAGAAATTATATAGTAGAAACTGTTGTTATATTACACCAGTGTTTACACCCAGGGGGCAAACCCCAATGTTTCCAGAAATCAGACATGGAATGTTACAAAAGGTTGTGACCCAGAAATGAAATCTAAGAACAATAAGGATCATAACCTTGGTGCACAACCTGGTCAATTACCGACTGCAAATAAACATGGTGGGTCTAAACAATGCAACCCCTATAACCTCTAACCTCTTAATAAGGTAAGGCACCACACATTATAGGCTTATATTTTAAATTACTCATATCAGAATTAAACTTAATCAATCGAAAGTATACATTAAAAAAACTTTAATCAAAATACGCAAATGAGGTGGTAGGTCTACCGCAATGTTCACAGTTGCATATCACAAGAATGCATTTTTCACGTTGTGTTTCTCACACTGGTTTTCACACACTGGTTCTTATAACACACGCTTATAACCAGACTTATTCATATGTTTTTCTTAATGTTTTCTATACGTTTTATATAAGTGACATTAAAACTGCAAAATATGAATTAGGCATAGATGTGAATAGTGCTTTTCTTTCAATATAATTCCATGAAATAATAATATTTCGATAAACTGGTATTTATAAGTCTGTCTGTTTGGGTTGGCAATAAAAGAAAACAAAAATAATTATGATTGAAATCAAATTGCTAAAAAAAGGATTTCTAGACATGCAAATGTGCAGTGTATATACTGTATAATGAGGCAGGTCTACCAACTCATATGTATATTTTAAAGAAACATTCAAAGAAATACAAAGACATAGGACGCCCTCGAAAATGAGATGCTGCATCTCAAGGGGCTATCCTTCAATAAATTAGAATTCTAATTATTTATATGACTTAAGCGCAAGGCACAAAAAGCATTTAGGACGTGTCCAAATCCACTTTTGGTATTTTAACGGCCGAGAAGCGGTCGATGCGCCAGGTGCACGGCTCTCTTCATTATTCATGGGTGTGTTTCGGGCGTAACATACGATAAACCAATCCCAGTGTCATTTCTAATTCCCTTTTAAAAATCCAGGGGTGCTTGCATCATGGGTGGATTGCTGTTACACCAGCGGGTTTGTGAAAGCGCTGGAGCGGACCATCTGGGCAACAGCGAGATTCCACCCAAGATCCACAACATATGTTGATGTAGGCTACACACTAAAAATATTTCACATTGTAGGCTACTATTCATTGTTTTAATCCTCTGCATTTTGTGCGCTCCTTTGTGTCCCTGTGTAATAAGCAGCGTGTGTGCGCGTTGTCCACCAGCCATAATATCTTGACAATGCGCCGCAGATTTACATAGACTTGAGTATCCCGGTTATGAGGCTCATCCCGGTTTCAATCATATTTGGGATATTGTGTTTACATGACCGCAGAGAAATCAAGTCACTCATATCCCCATATACATGCTGCATACAGTATCCCGGTCACTAACTAGCGCTTTATTAATGCAGGCATACGGTTACAAAACCAAACGGTTATTTAATCTGCCATATATTTCAACGGGTTAGCTTTCACTCTGATATGAGTAAATGCAGAAAAAAAAGCCTATCCTTGTGTGATGCATGGCCTTAAGAGGAAAGAGGAGTTACATTGTTAAGACCCACCCTGTGTTGTATATAGGTAGTTGACAAGGTTGTGCACCCAGGTTATGCTCCTTGATAGTCCTACTGTAGATATCCTTTCTGGGTCACAACTGACAACCTTTTATAACATTCAATGTCTGTAAAGCCCCCTTTGCCCCCTGGGTATTATGAAATTAGCAGCAAGTAGACCAGAACCAGACAAAATATACTGCATGTTTGAAAAGAGTTACAGTCTAAAGAGTCATGGCCATAATTAGAATGAAAGGGTTTAACTACTTTTAAATAATGATCACATAAAATAACAACAGCAGTAACAGCAGACTCAAGACCTGGGTTGGAGCAACACAAATAACGTCCAGTTTTTTTTTAGATGTTAAATGGATTAAGTCGTTAAAGAGCACATAAATATTAAAAAAGCTCCAGAGGCCCTAAGCAACAATATCACATTTGCGACACTTATTTGTGTACTGGTCAGCTTTGAAAAATATACACAGTGGAGCGTGTTTGCACTATTTTCTGCTTCTTCTAACACCATCCACTTTTCTTTTCTATATAGCAGCCCACATCTGAGCTCCCATCACTCAGAATAAACCAGATGAAATGTGGTATGAATATTTCTCACCGATATTAAATCACTCCCAGTTTCATTGAATTGGAGCGCTAAAAAGAGACTGCAAAACACTCCATCAAATAACCATCATCACAGCAGCATTAGAAATAGTATTTGAAGTAAGCGGAAAATATTATTAATAATAATAATAATAATAATAATAACTTAGATTTATATAGCGCCTTTCACAAACCCAAGGATGCTTGACAAACAAAACTGGGGGGGGGGGGTGATTAAAGCCCATAGGCCTCAATGAAGAGGTGTGTTTTGAGCTGTGTTGTAAATACTAT
>JAODUH010073807.1:0-40323 GCA_027564835.1 Typhlichthys subterraneus
CTGACTTTCACTGCCACCCATGTGGCAGCGCACCCGACCCCCACGGTTCCTCCCACGAGTGGTGGGCCCATAGGATGTTTACTAGGAACATTTGATGTTACTAAAAACTAAAGATGTTATGAGAGTATAAGATTAATTGATTAGTTTAAATGTTTACTAGGAACATTTAAACTAATCAATTAATCTTATACTCTCATAACATCTTTAGTAATTTCACTTCAGTAATTCAGGTTATTATACTGTATATACTGTGTATTGCATAAATGTCTGTGTTGGTCTATTGCTAATGAATAGCTGACAAAGTTTGTAGACAATGACTGTATGGTCATTAATATTTCGAAGATGTATTCTATTACAGTATATATTACTGTAATGGGTAAGGAACAGCACTTTACCAGGTCAGTGCTCTGCCATTTTCCAATTAATTAAAAAAAGGGTACATTTCCAGACTAGGCAAATCTCCATGGCTGTGTAAGGCCAGTGCTGTAGACATACCACAGGAGTAGGTCACTGAAACCCTTGAAGGGCTACTCCAACCTAGAGAGAAAACCAAAAATAGCTATATGAGTGTTGCTCACACTGCTATCCAGCAGCATGACCTGGACACAGTCAAAAAGACAGCTTTGCAGGGAAAGAGAAAAGAGAGGGAAACTGACGTTTGAAAGTTTGAAACAATGGAGAAATGACTCCATGCTCTAAAAGAATGAGTAAAAAAAAAAGAGTGAAAACATTTCAAATTCTCTGGAAGCTCCTCGCAGTATTTCAGTAGCCAGTTTTGAAATACCTCTCTTACAAAGGATTAAACTAAGGTGTTTCTAATGCTTTAGATTAAATGTAAACAGACCAGTCCAGTAAAGTTGCACTATACAGGCATGTGATTGGCCGAGGATCATAAATCAGAAACATTTATAGAGTGTGCTCCACCCTAGGGGTCGAATATGAAATCTTAAAACAGGCAAAATGTAGATTTGCAGATTACTCACTGGAGGAATAGAGAGCAGTCTAGCGAAGTTGCTGTGCCACTATTTTATCTATAAGACACAGTGGAGCTGGTTAGACCATGTCACTGTTAGCCTAGAACTAATTTGACTTAGATTTTCAGGACCTGGTTGTAAACCAAGGTCAGTTTAGTTTTCCTCATTGCAAGTTTAACGTCTGACTTGCTCGTTGAGTTATGTAGTTGGTTGTCGTGCATGTCATTCAAAATACCCTGCAAGTCAAGTAGGCGGGTACTGACGCAGTTAGCCATCGTTGTGTCCCAGACTTTACGTACAGTATGTAAAGGCTGGCTCTGCAAATCTAGCTCCGTTTAAGTTTTGTTGGATTGCTTCGACAGATCTACTCTTGACAAGGATTGATATGCAGGCATGTGATTGGCCAAGAGTCAAAAGACAAGTAGTAGGATAGGATAGAAAAAAGTACGAAGTGCAGGCACTCATCCACGCAGGGCACAAAATACCACCAAGGACTCATCACAAGAATAATAGGCTTCACATATGTTTGTTTTTGATTGAGGGAGCTTTGAAAAAATAATTCTACTCCTCTACTGGGCCTTTACTGCTGTTATCCATGGTATGCTCTTAGAGAGAATTTTTACAATTTGATCCATGAAATGCATCATTCTTCACCTTCAAATTAAAATGTTCCGATGTGCTACAGAAATCCTCTCGAAAAGGCTCTTGTCAAAGAAATCATATCTTAAAGGCTATAATGACACTCAGACATTCAGAAACAGGGCCGAACCGCCCATTAGGCAAGATTAGGCAGCTGCCTAGTGTTTGAGGCAGCATTTTGTCTGCGTGCTCCTGATCAATGTAAAAGGCAGCGGTCACACACAGAGACGCGTCGCGATTGACGTTATTCACACGGCAGCCATATTCTTCTGACGTCATGCTCGAGGTGGGAAATCGAATTCTGATCACAGCTGATAGTAGCGAAAACGTTCGAGGGTTTCCCTGGTGATTTCCTGCCCTGAGGAATATATCTGCAGTGTGAATAAGCTTAATAGGCGCGGCCACTTCAAAAATGCTCGCTCACACAGAATGGCTGCCTGGACCAAGTGTGATATAGACGAGCAGTGCGTTTCCGCGCCTTGCGCTGAAAAGTTTAGTATATTTTAACTTTGATGCTAGAAAATGCTAGAAAAACACGAAGCGCGGCATACTAGGCACGCCATATCAAAGGAAAACAATGGTTTTGTGTTCTGTGTGATTGGCACATCATTTGGCACGGCAGGGTCAGACATTCTCGAAAACACTTGCTAACTTTTAGCTGAAAAATAAACACAATTTCTCTTAGTCGATGTTTGCACTTTATGTTTTTTTTACATTGTGTAATGTTTCTTTATATTATTTTAGGAAGGTAAGCTAGTGAAATATGAGGAGATATTTTGTGAATTTGACAAAAAGGATCATCTTATAGCTGACTAGGTTCATTGACATAGGCTAATAGCTTAGGCTATTTTACACTGTCGATATTCTCAAAGCGGAATATTTTGTCTTGCCTAGGGCGGCAGAAAGTTCAAGGCCGGCCCTGTTCAGAAAGCTTTACACTTAGGTTAAAAGTTCAGGATAAATACTTTGTAAACCAAGCCAATTTAATAATGGAAATGTAGAAAATAAAAAAACCAAAGACAATAAAGGAACAAGGTGTACAATTCATATGGTTCACTTCTTTGAGGTTGGAAAATAAGGATTTCCTGATAAATCAGGAGATACCTCATGCCTGAATACTTTGCATTCCATCATTTTCAAATAAATGGTAAATGAACTGCACTTATATAACCTTCAGGCCACTCAAACTTTACAGAATTTTGCCTCACGGTCACCCATTCTATCGTATGGATGGATATAGTCCATATACTGAATATCAATAAACAAAATTACATAAACATAGACTTAATTTATTTCATGGTCAATTGCACTACAATCACATATTAACATTGCCATTATAACATACACTGGAATTTTAGAGTGCAACAATATAGGTTGTGGTTGTCAAAATGACAACACCACATATCCTAAAACACCCCCAGTGACTGGCTGGTTAGTTTACTTTTCAGCTTGAATCAAAGATTCCCAGAATTGCCTGCTGTTTCATTAATGTATAATATTATAGTATCATTTAATAGTGTTACTGCATGACCTTGACTGTAGCGTGGGTTGAACCCCTGTCTCATAAATCTTGTGATTAGCTATAGCCTTTATAACCTTGAAGATATATTTAGATGACATATATGAACACTTTCATGTAATTATAGTTATGGATGATTACACTCACCCCAGACACAGGTGGCCAGATAGAGATGTATAGCATTACTTTCACAATTTATTTTAGCATTAATATTTCCCTAAATCCAACTTTTAATTTGAAAGCTAATACTGTAACTAATGCAACGCACTCACTCTACAGTGAAGGCACCCTTAAATAGCTTTGATGATCCTGCCAAATGATAATGACCATGACTTGTCCGGACCACATAAAATAGGCAATAAGCAGTAAATATATCGTTAGCAAAATGCCCACATGCGGTGGGTAGTCGGCCTGGACGTGTAAAGGAGTGCTGGCTGACGTGTGCCTGCTGTCACTGATGGGCTGAGAGAGAGGCACTCTGTGGGTACGTCTGTGGCAGCATTGGGCAGCCAAATGACCAAAAACACCAAATGGCGGCTCCAAGGAGCCAAGAAGCCCCGGCTAGCTGACGATGCTACTGACTGACTTGCTCTGCATGACCACATGGTTATACGGGAGGACATGGCGACACAGGACCCATAAACCCAGGCTGGAAACATCTATTAACATCTCCCTCAATCAACATACAATAGAGCAATGTGTGCATAAGCTATGCACCAGATGAACCATAGAAAGAAATGTATTCAAGCAGAGAACAACTTTGTGGTTGCGCTTCTCCAGAGAGGAAGTGAAATAGGAAATTCAAGAGGGAACCACACCTTAAATTATATATTGGAAAAAAGCGAGAAATGTGTTTGGAGATATTGGATTGATGGCTCAAGGTTGCAATTCTCTAAAGGCCTCTAGTTGGGTTGCAAGGTCAGTTTTCTAATATTGCAACCTTGCAGGCAGAAGGTGAATACAATGTATGGCTCTTGATTAACCATCAATAAAATATAAATTGTGTTATTATTTTAGTTTAGATATTGCAACATCTATAGTGTCAATACACATACACAATATATTTCAGTAGTGTATTGACTATTGCTATTGCTGTGCTAAGGTTGACATTTAGTCAATCAAGGTCAATGTTGACCCATGTGAGTTCAATATTAGCCCCTAGTGGTCGAATCTGACACAGTATACAACAAATCCAGCAAAGGCACACAAGCCGCCATTACTGCAGTCTCAATACAAGTGAGTGTCAAAAGGTGATGCTATTGAGTTCAATAATTTAACTTATTTTTTATCTTCCTCATCACTTTAATAGCATTCATGTCTAATTAAATGTCAAGGCACTGTGTTTTTTATTTTTCTTAAAGAGATGGAGGTTTTGAAACACATTAACATTACATCTGTTATCTGTCGTGTCTTGGAATAATCAGATCATCCATGAACAGAAGAAGAAACTACAGCCTTCCATTATGTTGCATGTCAGAATATTGCCGGAGGGAGAAAATATATCCAAATACAACACTGAAATAAATGATTCTAGAAGAAAAGCTTACCCAAGATCATTCAAAACCAATCAAATATTGCAAGCACAAATCCCGTCCTGTGCAAAGAAATTACCTCACTCTCAGAAAGAAGTTTCATAACCAATTTCAAACCAGCATAGCATGCCTATGCTGGTTTATATTACTTTATGTTTGCAGAATACCAACAAAAATGTGTTGTTTGAAAAATGTTTGTGTGTGTGTGTGTGTGTGTGTGTGTGTGTGTGTGTGTACAGTATGTCTGCATTTAGAGTCCAAAATCCCTCTTAATACAAAGACTTTGGAGTGATTCCCTCCCACTTAGATTCTCTTTTATAACGCTTTTGTTCTCCTGCAGCCTTCTAGAATTAAATCAATCTCAGACGTGAGTATTTTTGGCAGTGTAAAAGGATTTTATAATTACAGACTAACTGGCTGTTTAATACTTGACATCAAACGCTTCAGAAGATTATGGAAAAACACAAATGTATGAGTGCACATTGTTTTTAAATGTATTTGTGGATCATCCATTTCAGGGTAATTTGGTCACCAAACTTGAAATAAACATATTTTATTCCGTTGTGAATAAACACTGTGTTGAAGAGTGATATGCATACTTATTCTAAAAAAACATTATTTGTTATTGTACAGTGTAGTATTTCTTTTTACAGGCCATTTATAGGATATATGATTCCATTCAAATGTGGCTAATGGTAGCATTCTGCAGGATGGACAGACATATAATTAAACAGTGTGGTTTGCTAAGTTAGGTTTGGTTCCTGACCATGCGGCCAAGCTAGCAATTATATCACATGCACACCTGGTACGAGCACCCTGTGGTCATGGCTGTCACAACGCCTTTCTTCCTCTCCTCAAACTGCTTACAGAACATGAAGGCCATGCTAAAAATGATGACCTCACTCTTACACTCTTTATACTGGGACAGTAGTATGCTACCCACATTATTGGAGCAGCACTCATGTCTGTTTTTAGACAGCAGAACCATTGGGGGTCTGTGAGGTCATCAGTTGTTGTTCTACTCTTGTGTTGGCTCAACAGTGACCTAATAATTTCCTCAGTTTGCCCTTACTAGAATGCTCCAGCTAATCTAGACCACAAGTTGCTGTGGAATTAGCATTACTGTAAAAAAAAAAAAAAACATTAACAGTATGTTACTGAAGTTAGTTTTTGCATTTTGAACAAATATATACAGTATATACAGTATATACTGTATGTATGTATATATATATATATAGATGTGTTCTTTACTAACAATGAACATCACTTATCATGACTGACACATTCAGGTTTAAAGGGTTGGATTTTAATGTCCCAATTAAACCTGCCACCGACACACACAAACAAATGCAGGCGCGCGCACACACACACACACACACACACAGAGAGTCCACACATGATACTGCAAAGCACTGAAGATTAAAGCATCATAAGAACGCTTATGCCAGATGCCATGTAATTATTCAGAGAGGGTAATCACAGTGCGTATTCAAACATGCATATATGACCAAACAATCACACAATTCTTGGGTTCTCTATTTATGTAACAAAAATATGAAGCGGGGTGTACAAACACACACCCACACACGTCATGCATGCCTCACTGACCTAACTATCACCCGGTGATGTTGTTCCCTGCCAAATGTTGGTGTAGCTTACATACTGTAGGCAGGTGCACTGATCTTGCAGCCATGTTAGTCTGTGGGCTTGATTTGGTCAATACAACAGATGGTGTAGGGCCAATGGAAACAGCGATCGGCCGGGCATCAAGCCTATCGAGTAGAAAGTCACTCGACGGCACTGCACGTATTACCCCATGTGCGCTTGTGTGTCGCTTTGCGTGTACGCGTGCACAACATTTGGCGAGGATATTTATAGTATATAACAGTTTATTTGGCATAGGACACTTTACAAAACAATGCCATGATTCTGTTTATCAATGATCAATGTTGTCGACAATTACGATAAAAAAGTGTGCTTTTAATGTCACATACATGTTGCAAAATTCATCCTCTGCATTTAACCCATCCCTCAAGGGAGAAGTGTACAGCCAGTGCCCAGAGACCAACTCCAGATTGGAGCCAGTGTCACTGGTCAGATGGCACTGGCTGGAGGGTGATCTAACATGTTCTTAGATAGTTGGGGAAACCGTAGCGCCTGGAGAAAACCCACTGAGACCATGCAAACTCCACCCAGGAAGGCCAGGACGACAAGGATTCAAACCCGGGACCTTCTTGCTGTGAGGCCACAGTGCTATCACTGGGCCACCGTGTTGCCAATATAACACCTTGAGTAATCAGTGCTAGTGCTAGCTGATTGCCTATACCATGCTGAATGGGCGTATACAGCAAGTATACAGACACACATTTATGTTATATTTAAGAGATACTGATATTGTACAAAATGACATCACAAACACAAAACATACTTATCACAAACACAGTAAATGTAGTCTGTATCTCATAAATCAACTATAAGCACCACTGATAAAGTACATGAACGTTTCATTATTTATATTCCCCTCACTCCATAAAAACCACAATACATTCAAATAAAGACACTGAGACTCTTTTCAGAGCTGACCTATTTGCATAAACTCGGCTATTCTCCAAACTTGGCAACACATAAAAACGTACTGACGCAATGAGGCTCGTGTGCACATTTATTATACAAGGTTACGGGAATATTGTATGCACGATCAACGTAGCACCAGCATGTACACTGTATTGGAGCGTGTGCATGGGAATGTGAAATATATGTGCATTTCTATGCATGTGCACTTGGGTATAGGCAGAGCCATGTAAAGAGGGAGAGAAAGAGACATTTTTTCACAGCAACGGAGCCTGAAAATAGTTCCTTGAAGTTAGCCTAAATACTAAAAGTGCTCTATACATTTTATTTTAAATGTAAATCAGTGCATTTATTCACATATTTTACACTCTCAATGTGAGTTGTTGCAATCAGGGAGACGTTACAGACTTAAAAGATATACATTTAATAGGTTCAAGAATTCCTTTGTGCCTGTATCAATTCCAATTTTAAATAATGGTTTATAACTCTGATTCTTAAACTGAAAGAAATGTTGTTGTGGAGTAAGGATGGAACTTTGCTGATCGATGCTTCAGGTGTGTTTTCTCTGTTTATTATGTTTTCTTATGCATTTTATCTATTTATTTATTTATGTAATATTTTGCATACTGTTGTGTCTAACTATATCTGACTTGTAGAACCCAAAACAAATTTCCTCGAGGACAATAACGTATATATCTATCTACTGTATATATATATATTTTTTTTTTCCATAGGTTTTGCTTCTCCATGAACCATGTGACTGTTGAAAATGTCGAACTTCCGTTGGCGTAACTCTGTTATTTCTATGGCTCTTGGTATAGGGCTTAATTGCAGCCTGCCTGGCCTTTCTATCCTTTTCCACAACCTGGCACCAGCTCATGAAGGGATTTACACAATTTGTTGTATTTTTCCACATGTATCATGTAAGGACTGGCCTCTTGCTCTGCATATATAGCAGCAGTGCTGGAGTCATTCAAATAGAACAGATTACCCTTTTTGAAATTCATCTTGGTATTAAGGTTCATAAGCAACAGCTGTGGAGAGTTCCTCTGCCAATCTAAAGTGAGGGGAAATGAGTGGCAGAGTTACGAGCAGAACGCAACTGGCTGTGACGACAGCTTGGTGTCAAACAGCATGACTTCAGCGCCGCTTCCTTAGTGTATTGGAGCAGAAGGATCACATTTCTGTTAAATAGAGAGAGAGAGAGAGAGAGAGAGAGAGAGAGAGAGAGAGAGAGAGAGAGGCTGTTTCAATAGTTCCCCAAGGTCTCGGTGTTCTTTCACCAGCTCTCTATGATGTGTAAAAAATACCATATATACAGACATATATATAGACATCTGTGAAAGCTCGGTGAAGGGATATACTTCATTGTGTCTTCTTTTCAGTGAATTGCTCATTGAGACCGGTGGGTAGAGAGATGAAGATGAATTGGCCTTTGAAACAAATGATATCTGCACTGTGATTTAGGATGGGGACAATAAATTCTAGAACATTCATTTTAATGTTGTTTCTTTTTTTCTTTTTCTCTTTTGCTGTAAATCTCCAGTGGAAAATGTAGCAGGTGTACAACGCACTTTTTTGAGAGCAGATATTATGTATCCTCAGTTCTTTTTAATAGCCCAAGAATATCTCAGTCTTGTGCGTTTACAGTACTTGTGTATACAGAGAGGACTTACCGTAAGCATTTTCTGTTGGTTACTTGTGGTGTTCAATGTCACCAAGTCTTTTTTACATTAAAGTGCCTGGTTGTGCAATCTACAGGTAATTTCACCTGGTTCATGTCTGGTCATAATTAATATTAGAAAGAAATGTTATTGTATTTTAAAGTTCTCAGCCATCAGCTGTTAAAATGCCAATATTGGCTGATTACTCTATTAATGCTGTTACAGTCCTGGTTATTGTGTATAATATATATATATATATATATAATGAAAAATAGATGGGAATGACACCCTTCATCTAGTTTTCTAGTTTTCTATACTGCTCTTATAAATAAACCTCGGAACCCACGAGAGAGTTGGAGATGAGTTAAGATAATGTTTAAAAGATATCCACGTACAGTGTGCATGTTATAAAGCGCCAAATCGTAGTCAACCCTTAGCCGTTGTTTTACGTGAATGCATTTCAGCCACTGTGTTCCAACTCTTGTGGAATGGTCAATATTAATCAGACTACATAATACAATCACAAATCAGGACACATCCAGTACCAAAAATCTGTTTAGATAACTTTGAAATAAAACAATATAATCCTGCACTGCAAGATCAGAAGAGACAGATGAAGAAGTCAATGCCAAACAATGTATTAACCAGGTCAGTCTTCATACTGAAAATAGATCCACTGCAATTCTAATGTGTATATGTATGTGTGTATGTGTCTTGTGGCAGGTCACCCCCCCATACATCAAATAGACTACTTTACATACTTTTAGGCTACAGCTGGTAGAAATTTGCTTTTCAACATACAATGAAAGCACTATGAAACACATAGTGAATAGATGTTAGTAGGACACCAGTCACATAAATGGTAATAGACAATATGGGACTTTATTTAGGCCTTGTCAAGGCATTGTTGCTGTGCTGAATGTGGAGCATGGGGGGAAATCTCTGAGAAATGTGTACTGCTTGCACATTGCACCATGCCATGTAGCATCTTACAGTCTGTAACACACACGCACACACTTTGAACACAACCATTGTAAAAGCTAAAATATAAAAAAATATATATAAAATGTTAGTTTGGAAAGAGTTCAACTTGGATATTCTTCATGAATGCTTATATGACATTAGTGTTATCACATCATTGTTTAAATAATGAATTGTTTTTCAGCACAAGCCCATTTAAATGTGCTTTCAGTTGAATTGTTCCATACAATGATTATTTGCTGCTCTGTAGTGCTTATATAATTAGTGCACGTTGCTCTTCAGTAACCCTCTGGATGACAGATGGGAAACATTTTTCCTACTTATTTGTGGCGAAAGTTAGTAGACACTTTTTACATCTAATACCCCGCTTGAAATAAAAAGTCAGTAACAAACAATTCATCGTGCGTTATGTTGCTCCATGTCACTGCTGGGGTGATTACACCACCAGTGAACAGAGAACGCATGCACACACACACACACATGCACGTGTGCACATGCGTGCGTGCACGCACGCGCACACACACACACATAAACACATTGAGATTGGCTGCCAGTATCTTTGCTCTAATCAGAATCTTAATTAGTCGGCTTGCGGCATCTCATTAACATATATTCATCCTAATTAACCAGGGACGCACATCCACACGTTTGCGAAAACACACACACATGCACACGCACACATACATGCACACAAACCGTTTGCAGTGAGTGTGAGGAAAGAGACTAAATTCCTACAGGATAGTTGGGTGTTTCTTCTGGTCTTAGTCCACTGGCAGCTGTTGTTAGCATAGCAGCTAGCTGTTTGCTAATGCTACCAGATCGATGTTCATGGGACTGGTGTAATGCACAGGGTTCACACAGGTCATTTACAAATGTGTGAATGTGAACATAAGCACACAAGCAAGCACCGGCCTCAATTACACACCAATCTCACCACCTTCGTAGGAAACCTTTTCCTAAACAAGAATGCATCTTTTTTTCACGTGCCTGGCAAAATCCTTGCGCCTGTGTATTCACTCACCGAGTTATCCTGGAATAGGGTGGCGTAGGCGATGTGCACGCTTGTGCGCGCTCGCACGCTTGTGCACGCTCGCACGCTTGCATCTTGCATCGACTGTGGGTGACATGTAAGTTGTGGGTGACAGATGAAAAGGCAGCTTGCATCACAGATCCTCTTACAGCTTTGAGGAACAGCCAGAGAAGCCCACAAACCATTGCTATGAATCCCGTCCATACCGAGAGTCAACAAGCTCTGTGTTATTGAAGCAACACTACTGGATTTAAAATATCATCCATGCACTGAAACAATGCTCAAAAGAATTAAATAATTAAATAGTAATCAAGTGTTGGGACAAGGACTTTTGATGCAGTCATTATGCACCCTGCAACTCTAAAAGGAATGTGTATTGCTTTGGCCAGTGGGGGCACTTCTGTGTACATTTTAGGAAACTTTCAGCATCAGTTCTCAGGCATTACACAACACATCATCATTCCTCAGACTAAATGGCTGCAAGTTTAACTAAATAACAAGTCTATGGTCTATTACTGTTGGGCATCAGGCGAAATAACTAAGACCAAAAAACCCACATTATGTTTGTTAAGTAAACTGTAGCAGAGATTTCTGTATTTCTGCAGAGATTTCTGTATCCAAAACTCCATTGTCTCTGTAGCCATAACTTGTTTAATTTGTTTGCAATACCTGCAATACCAACCCAAATGGTACTGCTATTGGTGATACTGTATGTCATGTGGTTTTAATATCTTGTAGAACAGCAAAAGGCCATTAACAGCGCAATTTACAAGCAGTAATTACCGCAAGAACAACCTTTCTATGCTGGAATTCCTGTAATATAATGGGTTGAAATGTACATTGCGATAATTGGGCTCTGTTTATAGCCATGCCAACACTATATGGTTTCTAAAGATACACATTTCTTTTAGAGTTTAAGGCTTTTCGGAAGGCCATCATTTGTACAGTACATCATGTGGCTGTTCGTGTGGGTTTTTAGCGTGGCTCCATCCAACAATTCCTCTCAGATCAGATAAGCGTGAGATGGCTGCTGTAAGTGTGATGCGTTGAAGTCAAGCATTTGCTATTTAATGCTGTTAGTGATGGAGCTAGAAGAAGACATACAGACTTAAACTGGAAACAATCTCCAATGGAGCATGCCTAAATGTTGGATCTGTTATAGCATGCATATATATTATATATATATTAATGCTGTATAATGTCGCGTGGCATAGTCCTACCCTTTAAGTGAACAAGGTTTGTTTTGTGTGCAAACACTGTCACATACAGTATCTATGTCTAATTTAGGATTGAGAAACGTTTCAGAAATATTTTCTATTTATTTGAATGACCATACATTTTTTGTATCTGCTATGAAGGATAATGTACACACTCTTTATATTTATAACCCACATGACAATCAATTTAAATAACAAAATACATTTGGATGTACTGTATGTTTCACTTGACAAATGTGTTATGCATATACATAACAGTATACAATATAAAAATATATTAAAGAAAGTAAAGTGCTGTAAGGTACAAACACGTACATTATTCAAAGTCAATAGTTTTTAACTTTTTATTAAGCAGATCTATATTTTGCCAGTTTCAGTTACATCTGTGCTTCAGAAACACACAACCTCTGGCTGACATACATACAGTTTCACACTCATACTCAAACACACGTGTAGTAATAACAATTATTAAATTTAGAAATTGACTGTAAAGACAGTAGCACTGTTGGGCAGTTTGAGGTTAGTGTATGGCAGACCTAGACATACTGTACAGTATCCCAATATATTTTTGAAATTGTTTAGTAATGCTTTTGGTTGCTTATAGACTCCATTGTTGGCTTCAGCAGTCTGAATAAACTAATTGAAGGCAAAATATATGAAAACAGATTATATTTACATAATTTTATTCAGCCCGGCCAAGATACATCTAAGATAGGCTTACATCTCTCGGTAAGTTGTGCATTGATAGCTGACCTGAGATGAGTGGTTTTGGAACTATCCATTTTTAAGCCCATATGTGTCTGGATGTGTATTGAAAACAATGTAACTTATTATTCAGAAACACTAATACCATCATTTACAGAATGTGTTCAGCGGCCATGCTGCAAATTTAAACAACTACATTCTTGATAACATTTTGCCATTTTACCAAACTTCAAAAGTGACTTAGGTAGAGCAAAATGAATAATTCCACTAAGCGATCAAGTGATACTGTAAAATAGATTGTTTACAATATTTGTTAGCCTGCATTCCCCTTACATTACAATATAAATGTAATTTTGTCAGTTAAAAATATGATAAATATATATTTACAGAAATTATAAATTCCAATGACTTAAATGAATTAAATCAGTACTCTTATATACATAATTAAATAATCTAGTATTGGGACCTCAAACTACTGTCTGTAAGAAAATGTCCAACCAAATAT
This sequence comes from Typhlichthys subterraneus, assembly GCA_027564835.1. Lineage (NCBI taxonomy): Eukaryota > Metazoa > Chordata > Actinopteri > Percopsiformes > Amblyopsidae > Typhlichthys > Typhlichthys subterraneus. The sequence goes on from JAODUH010073807.1 coordinate 13,338, forward strand.
TGCATTCCAATAAAATTGTGAATCTACCTAGCAAGCTAGAGTCAAAAAAGTTCACACAATTCTGCTGCAAATTTGATATGTAAAAAAAAAAAAGGAAATATTAGATTTATTTAATCAATTCATGTTTAAATACTGACCTATAATTAATTTTATTAGGTCACTGATATACTACTGTATTATCCAGATGATTAACTACTGTAGTTTACATGTAAATACAAGTCAATTAAGGATATATGCATGTTAAAATTAATGCTATTAAACTCTACTTGAGGTGTAGACCAATAATGTAACATTTCCCCAATCCTCACAGTTGCTGTAGTAGCAATAATAATAATAATAACAATAATAATAATAATAATATTATTGTTATTGTATTTATTGTAATTTTAATTGAAACATGTTTATTTGGTTAAAAAGTAATGAACTAAACCAATAATGGAAAAATGCATGCAATGTGAAAGTTCGCTACATTTTGAGTCAATGTGAATTAGAACTAAATTATACTGTATTATCCTTCTCTTTTTCCAGGTTATTTTCCATGGCTAGGATACATGCAGGCTATCATTGCCTTTATACCCTGTGTTTTTGTGTTATTTACATGTCAACACAAAATTGTATCTTTCATGTTTCTTATAAAAGAAAGATAGCAGCATAAAGCTGGGCTGATTGAATTAAATGTATGGACATTTAAGATAGTTTCCCAGGCATGGAACAAGCTGAAATCTAGAAACCTCTAGGTCAAATATAGAATGTAACTGCAAGTGAAATGGGCAATATATCTTTTGAGTTGAGCATCAGATATTGATTTTAAATATTATATTTTTTTTATCAATAACCAATTGATAAATAATCCTCATACTGCATGTTACAAATCATTACCACTCCATAAATCCTCCAACCACAATGCGTGTATAATATTCAATATATTGATACAAAACAAAAGTACAGAATAAAATAAATGTGTTGGTCGTATAAAATGCATCTGGTCAACGTTTAATGCATTGTGTGCTTTTAATTATTTGATTTTACATAACTGTTATGAACAGTTGTAAATACTTGTATTTATTTTGCATGAAACTAAGTGAGATCTTTTAATTAAATGTTGTGTAGCACAGTATAAAATTAATTTTTACAAAAAGGTTGCTTTAGGTTTATTTTTAATTAGAACCCTTACAAGCTTGCTCAATATGAAATATACACATAAGTATATAGATACTATATGGCAATTTCCAATATCAATAACTGTACCAAAGTACTTTATATATTACTTTCTATATTAATATGATCAAATAAGTTGTTTTAATGTATTATTTGCAAAAACAAAAGAACAACATACTTTATTCTGTAGCACATGTATCAAGTAACATATTCTATTATATTTTCTATTATTAAATAATTTATAAATAATACTTGATTGTGGATGGGACTGGAATGTTTTAATATGGTCAATTCTGAGAATATCAAGTAAAGGTTGTGTACTGGTGTTAGCAATTTAAGTAAATGTACATTTTATATGCTAGGGAGTTAAATATTTTTAACCAACAGGCTCATATGATCCATTAAAAACTGGAATGTTTAGAAGGATCTTAGCTTGTAAATCCTAATTATCTTAAAAGTTATAAAAAATGTTAAGTGTATTGCAATAATGCTTGTAAATAATTATCGTAGAATAGAACAGTAAATTGTTAACCCCTTTTACAAAATTCCAACATTATATAGTAAAACAACAAATGCAGATCTTTCCAATTAAACACAATAGTAACATTTATGATAATAATAATAATAATAATAATAATAATAACAATAATAATAACAATAATAATGTTAAAAACCCTGGTTACCAAAACCCTTGCTTCATCTGCTAGTTAAAAATGTGTTGATGAACTATTATCACTGTTAATTTGGCAACAATTTAAAAGAAAATATAAGATAAAAATCTATTCCAACATTTAAAATGGTAAATGGTCTAATAAACCCTAGAGATTGCGTAAAATTATATATCATTACTTAAGAACAGGCACCATGTATGTTTTTAAGCTCCCTCCTCCTAAAAGGTTTGTAAGTGTCAACCCATTATATTCAGCAGTGTAATATTTCAGTCTTGTGTTGCAAAATGACATGAAACTGAAAAAAATACACATACAAAATGAGAAAAAAAAACAAAAAAAAAAAGTTTTTTTTTGTGTGTATTTGTTTTGATTTCTTTAGCCTTGCCTTGAAGTCTATATTAATTTACATAGTAAAGCCAATAAATTATGTTGAAGAGGGAAAATACAGTTGGAAAGATCATCCTTGACCATTTGTCAATAGAGTTTACATCAGTTAAATCTGGAATGGTTATCTTAAGCTGTGACGCACGTCTTCGTAGTCGGCTTTTCTTCTGAGTCACGTGGCGTTCAAGTGCATTGCGGCCAAAGTTGTGCCTGGCCAGTCCGGATTTGCGATACTGCAGAGCAGAGCTGTCATACGTTAGCATCGTGTTCCTTGGGTCATTGAGACCCAGAGCCAGCTCTGATGCCCCCATCTCGTTCTTAATATCCAGTGTACCCAGAAGGATGGTTTCATGTGGATCCATCTACCGAAGAAGTACAAGCAAGTACAAGCTCTATTATTAAGAGCATGGGGCACACGTAATATTGTGCTTTATGGTAATATAATTTTCATGACCAAGCAAAAACCACATTTTTGAAACAGTGGACAATTGCAATTATTTGCTGACACTGTATAGGAGAACTATTAGTATAAGTGATACTGAACTTGTGAAAAACCCTTAACGATACAGTAAGTCCTCATGCTGGATAAACATTATTAGTATGTGTGTGTTTCTGTGTTTCCAGCTGAAGCTGAAATTGAAATACAGTATACCTTAGTAAATTACAACTGCACATATTATTGTAGAATACATATCAGAGATTTTTTAAATGTTTTTAGTACTGTGTTTCTGAGAAACAGATGTTTTGAGGAACAATGTTAACGCATTAACACCTACTGTATTATGAGAAAGTTGTTAATTTGACCTCAGCGGGACGACTTATAGCAATATACTGTAGACATAGTAGTTGTAAACAAGAGATACGGGGTTTAACAAATTTTTGTATCAGTTTTAGTAAGAAAATAAAGTTTTACGAGTCAAATGTAGGTGTTTAACCATTACCTTATTCTTTTGATCCAGTCCTATCGCTGCATCATCCATAAATATTGGCTCCCACATTGAGTCATGGCCATCAAGATCTCTTTGTCTCATTCTAGCATACAGAGCATCATCTCTCCCAACTACATTTCCCACCATCCACTGAAAGCATACAATATCGCCATGGTTACTTGAGTCCTACAAACATAATGGAATGAAGCTGGATTTAGAGCCCAATAATCAATGTTGATAATTGTTCAGTTACATTTGCCATATCAAAATCGAAATTGTAATTAATACATTTAATATTTGTAAACATAGAAACAAGTGTGAAATCATCTTTAAATAAATTATAGTAATGCAAAACACCTTGTTTCTAGATCCCTAATGCAGGAGGTGGTGTACTGTATATTACAGTAAATCCCCCTCATTATGTAAGCAAATTAGTTTGATTTGATTTGAAATTGATTGGCTTGTCTTAATATATTGATATATTACAGACTCAAAATGGGGAAAGACCAAAATGGGAAAGATTCAAAATAGCACTAAATGTCCAATTGTCCAATTATGCGATAGCATGCAGATAAACAAAATATATCCAACCTTGTTTTGATCCATCATCATTTTCTCATTGTTGGCTGTGGCTGTCTTCTCAGCTGCTCTCTTCTGCCGCTGAGGTCCTCGTCCAAAGAATATGTAGTTGACCAGAGCATACTCAAGCAGGGCCAGGAACACAAAGACGAAGCAGCCCATCAGATACATGTCTATGGCCTTAACGTAAGGGATCTTGGGGAGTGTCTCTCGCAGATGGGTGTTGATGGTGGTCATGGTAAGCACCGTAGTGATACCTGAGGAAGGATATGTGTAAACATGTATTTAGAGTTGATGAAGACAGAAGATTGAAGGGGTGAACAAGGTCAAAGTGTGTTGTTAAAACCATTGTGGACAAACATGGTCTTAAAAATTTATATTTGGTTTTAGTTGAAGTTGCACTGTATGCACAATATTTGACAAGCCTTAACTAGGAATGAGAGGATAGGTCAGTGGTGCTGGAAAAGATCAATGGAAATATGTTCCTATTTAAAATCAGAGAGTTAAAATACCTGAAGCATTGGAATGGTTTTCACATTCATATAGCATCTTTACCTTGGCCTTCATCAACAGACAACTGTGGAGAAGAGACCATCAAGTTCCAACATCACCCAGAAGTTTGCTTGTGCACCAATATGCTTGCGCTATGTGACTAACACAAAAAATTGTTCTACCACAGGTGTAGTGTAAGCCTTATTTATATTAATTTTTTGTATTTTCTTCTATTATTTAAGATTTTGTAATATAAATAATATGTCTGAGCATCTGTGGTTGGCTGTATGTTAGGAGGAAAGCCAGTGTCTTAAAGGCAGGGAAAGTCATTCTCGAGAACGCTTGCTAGCTCAAATCAAAACAATATTCCTCCATGGCCCGCTCCACACATTGAAACGCAAAGCGTGAAGCTAAGCGTAGTACTACAGCTTTTTTGTAGATGTCAGTGGTGTTCGCCACTTTGTTTATGTTGCTATTTACGGAGCTAGGGCTATGTAGATTACTTTTTTCAACGTGCACAGAGATCGGTAATGTAGCGAAATGCAAGGAGATACTTGGTGAATTTAACAAAAAGTGTATTAGCTTGCAATAGCTGGCTATACCTTTACATGATGTAGACAGGGTTGTTTACTATAAGCAGGCTGTTGTAGCCACATGTCTGATACGGCAAGAATACATTATTGGTGGGTTTTGCATGTAGCAATTTAAGTGTTGCTGTCACCAATCATGGAAAACATGACCTGATTGGTCAGGTATCTTCCATGCGTGTTGAAAAATCGAAATCAACTTATTAGAGGCGTGGGATATCAACCAGAGCACATACTCTCACAGAGCATTTGACTTTCAGCTGACAGATGTCTATGACATATGACATATTTGACATCAAATTACACTAAATGTATAGCTTTGAAATCCTACCTACAGAGAAGGACTTCTGTCGAGTGCCAAAGCAGCTGTCATCGAGCTAACAGGCAAACCGCCATTCAAAATAGGATTGAGGCGAGTTGCCCAAGCTGTCGCTGTAACAGCTCAATGTCAACAAAGGATTTGTACATCGCCACTGCCATGTAATGCAGGGTTTACTGTACAGAACAGTGCCATCTAAACACCTGAACAAATAGCTCAGAGGTGACCCAACGTCTCCCTAGTATAACTTTGTCCATCCACCCATGTCCATTGTAAACTGCCCCCCACCTCCCAATACAGTAAATGCCATGCATGCCTCTCCCCAAAATCATTAAATGCAGGCTCTTTTCAATCAGTGAGATTGCCCCGTTTTTCTAAAGCCAGGGATGTATGGGTGGGGGGGGTGGGGGGTGGGGGGGGGGGATGGGGTCTAGGGTCGAGGTGGGTAAAAAGAAGAAAGGGAACTTTTTTTTTTCCTGAACACAAGACCATGCTGGCACCCGTCATATGAACCTGATAGGCTGCACAGGGTTTATGTAATCGAAGCTGATGGAAGGAAATCGTGACTTCCAACCACCACAGAGGCACTCAAATCAGTGTTGAGACAAATCACCATCATCATCCATCATTCTTCTGCAGAACGCATCCAGTGGAAGCTTTTAGCTACACTGCTAACGCACCTGCATGGGAGCATTTTGCAGTGTCCGCACAGTGATGGTGGAAATGTTGTCATAACCAATTGTGAATTATTTATAATTCCTTATGTGTTACAATATGTTATAATACGTCTAATAGTATAGGATAGATAGGGAAAACTGAGGCTTTGGCATGTATCATCAGCGTGTGTGCCATTATCTACATTTGATTACATGAGGCCAATTTTCTTGACAGTGCTTGACAATGTTTTTGCGTTCAAAACAGCTTTTAGAATCTATTCATCTATATGTGAAGCATCAGAGCTTTGCATATTGATTGCGCTGGCGGGTAAAAATGCCAGGTTAGTGTCAGTTTTTCACCCACTGGCAAATGGCAATTCGCTTGTGTGGTTTGTCCGTGATTGTCCCGTGTATTTGTATTGTAGGCCTCACCCAGAGCCACTCTTGCAGCTGAGGCATCGTAATTGATCCAGAAGGAGACCCAGGAGAGGATGGTGATTAGGATGGAAGGCATGTAGGTCTGCAAGATGAAGTAGCCAATGTTCCTCTTCAGCTTAAAGCTGAGGGAGAGGCGTGGGTATGACCCTGGGGAGAAAGGAGAGGGTAGAGAAGATACAAATGGTGTCTGATGTTTGCATTTCCACAAGCTCTCTGTGGTAACATGTATTGGGTTTATGTTATCAGATCCCCCGGTATCTTCCTCTGCATGTTAGCAACATAGCAAGTTGTTCCTACTTTAGCCCACACATGATCTTTCAAGGGGCCTGTTCATTATCATCTCTCTTTAGTTTCCCAAGCAGGAGGACTCAGCAGAAAGTTGTATTTGGTCTCCTAAGCACCATCAGCAATCCTCAAAATTAGATATGTGGCGACGCCTGTGTTTATCCACTGTGCGCTACTGTAAGACGGTTCTTCTGAGGGCTTCACTTTTGCTTGTCTCTGCTCTATTTCACGTGAAGCCCTGGCAAAGTCAATCTGTGTAAGCACACTTTTTCAGACCTTGGGGGATTACTGGAATTTCAGTGAGAGTTACATAACAGAATTACTAGTGAAGGCACCGCAAGAAGAGACAAAGCTCACCGCAACAGAAGTCTGAATGACAACAGCGAAGGGGGAAAGAGGAAGAAGATTAAATACATTACTTGAAAGCACCAAACAATTGCACGCGCTCCTCTCCACTCAGGACGTTACTGCTAGCTTTGCAATTTGGGTTAGCTAAGGTTAGCTGAGCGGTAAAAAGGAAATGGCTGAATTATTTAAGTGGGATGTAAGTGGTAGCTGCGGCTACAAGCCGGGAGGATGAAGGTGCAACAGCGCTGCCATAATAATTCATAAGGGAAACAACATTAGCTGTCCTCACAGTGAACACACATATTGGACCAACGCCAGTGGGCTGATGTATGAGTTATTCTGAGGTCAGGCGTTTCCTTTCACAATAGACATTTCACTACAGGAATACCCCATTCCCAGTATAATTAGTATAAACCAATTAAGACAGCACTGAATACTAAAGTGCACATGCATGCACATCCAAGCCAACGTCACAGTACATTGTGTACTCATCAGTAAACCTTGGATCATTCATGTGGGATTGTGAATACTGTACACACTGAGCAATTTTGGAAAAGGTTAGACCCGGACACTATCACCGCCAGGGTCCCTGTGCTATGTTATTGCGTTTGTGTTGCCCTTATATAGTCAAGTATTTCACGTAGAAACTGTATTCAGCGAGACCACCGTGCTTCATTAATACTGTATGAAAATGTCAGATGAAAAAATCATGGTGTCAATACAATTTTATTTCTTTTCTGTTCATTCTCATAGAGGGCAAGGGGCTGATCTCACAGTGGATCTGCAACAGTATAAGGTCTTAACCCACATACTGTATATAATATGGGCCTATATATGAGTTAGGTTTCTCTACAGCTTGTGTGGACACGATACAAAATTGAACAGGATCACCATCAAATGTCCAGCCAAACTCTGGCCTGTGTATTTCCTGATAGAGGAGTATATTTTAGATTTACCAGGATAGACAGTATTGAGGATTCCGAGCTGAAGTCGCAGGTGACATGATTTTGGTGCCAGTACCGTAATAGGGTCAAACATATTTTGTTTCAATTGAGGTTGTATAGGGTGAAGGTGCTTCTCATGATTACCTCTCTGATTACAGCAAATTGGAACATGCCTAAAAACTGTTGTGTGACGGGATGCCTTGCCAACAAGGAAATAAACCCAGAGCATGTTTTCAATAAGCTGTCGAACTTAAAACATGAACATTTAAAGAGACTTAAGTAGATATGGGCAATAGCAACTGAGCACAGTGATCTTATACATGATAATATTACACTGAAAACTACAACAAAATCGGCGCAGCATTATGCTAAATTGCTTTCCCTACATATTTCACTATGTGAAAGGATTATTTTAGCATCCTATATGTCAACCAGTCACCACATTAGGCATATTTGTCAGGATGATACAATATCCCATTCTTCCTGCTGATGACTTCGCAAATCACTTTTGTTTCCTCAAATGATAATTTGTTTGGTTCAACAGCTTATATAAACTTGCTTCTGGGTTCTTTACCTTGTTGGTTATGCGTCCCGGCACTAAACAACATTTAGGCATGATTTCATGTTTTGTTATCAGACAAAAGTGATGAGGAGACACCTTCAAACAATACAAAGTCAATGGACGTCAAAAGTGTTTGACCTCCAAACATGGCTGTGTTTGAATGTGCGTTATAGGACGTACTGTATACTTGGAATCTTCAATAGGGTGTCTTTCAAATACCTTCTTAGCTAAAGAAAATAGTGTAGGCTATGTGCTGTGATGGGCTAATGCACCTGAGTATGTTCAATTAGAAAATGTCTAAGACCTAGACCTCAATGTGACCCAGCCAGTGGAACCAATTTCCTGTGATAAGCGAGGTCAAAGGGGAATGTAACACTCACACACATGTCAGTCAGTGAAGACAATCATTTGGTGATACAATAGCTGGTCACTGTAAATCACGGTAGACCCCTGAATGAATTAGTCTGATTAATAGTCTTATTTCTTATTTCAAGAAATAAAATAAAAATAAAATAATTATAATAATACAAAATGTGAATATGACATGTTAAAAAAAATACTTACTTAATAACTTTCTCAAAACATTCACATTTACTTACAATAAGCTGCAAAATATGATATTGTTGTTTTAACTGTGAAATGATTACCTGTGGAAAACACAGCATTCTTGGAGGTGAGCTTATGGTCCACAATAGAGAACTGTGGAAGTTGTATCCTCTCCACCCCAGTCACAGCAATCTGCCCTCCACGCCAGTAGAACTCTATGTCATCCGTAGTGTAACCATCTGAAAACAGTTGCATGTCAGTTTAGAGGAGGTCTAATTACACACTATTGATACAAGCAGGCCCTATTAGCCAGCCACATTGCTGTAGAATACAGCAGTGTCTTTTATTGTAGTATGTACTATATGTTTTATTACATTGTTTGTTACAATTTTGTACAATATTTTCCACATGTATCTGCAATATGGCATGTTGATCCCTCTTCCACAGGGATCTGACTGCATAATCCACTGCATACAGTATACACTGTGGTGCACGGCTCACGTCGGTTGGGGCACTGAGCTCAGGGAGGAGAGGAGAGGAGGAAAGAGGAGGAATGGAGGGGTGGAGGGGTGGGGTGGCGTCGCCCTCTCTAAATTGTAAACTGTGACCTGCTGCATACAGCTGAAGTTTTTGTCCCAGCACAGCGACAAACAACACACAGCGTGGGCTGTGCCTGTGAATCTGTTTGTTTGTTTGTACACGCACACAAGTGCATGAATATGTTTGAAGAACTGTGTGTTATGATGATGCACTGTATGCAAGTTATATGGTCATTTATATAAAGTAATGTCCAGGCAAATTAAGGATTATCCAGTAATTAACACTTTCCTAATATACCAGCAGTATACCAGTAATACGTCTAAACACACGGTATAGACAAATGGGCTCTTTTTTAAGAGTAATTACTGTACTATCACGGGAGTATTACTGCTTAGATACTAGCTAATTACTACATTAAAATAAATATGTAATTAACTGTATGCATTTATATAGTTCCAGGCAGCAGAAGGAAACAGCGAGAGGGACTGTGAAGTGTTTTTCATACACACGTGTAGGTTAAAACAGATTGCACGCACGCGCACACACACACAGACAATGGACCCTTAGGTTCAATACATTACCGTTTGTTCTATAAGTAAACCTATAGAGGATCAACAAATAATAACCATATCTAAATGGAAAGGACAGATTATATACTTTTACACTTGTGATGCTGATGCTGACATGATGTGAAAAAGGTATGTGATTAACATTTAAAGTGTAACTGCACTTTAAACTTAGTTTTTTTGAGCTGTGATGAGACACATCAATGGTGGTGTTAATATCGTCAAAAGTCCACTTTTACATTCAAATCGCTATTTTATGGTCTGAAAACAGATCCACGCGTCATATCTGTTAAAAACCACCCCAGGACCTGGCTGGTTTTCATTGGTACACTTAGTAGTACGCTCATACAGTATGTCATCAAAATAAATTGTTACATTAATGATAATGGGGGTCCCGCTCTCAGCCCCTCCCCTCCCCAGCTCCTTGACGCATTGTTCAAATTAGTAGTGGGCGTAGTCAGGCTTAGAGCTGGGGTGTAGTTACACTTTAACACAAATGTGCTACAGCAAACAGAAACGTATACTTACTAATCTAAAGGAAGTATATATATTGTGAGAAATAAATACCTTCCTGTTAAGGTATAGGTTCACCTTAACTGTTATTTCAGGTATACCGTCCTTTTCCTTTTAAGATACCTTAACAGGAGACAGCTAGCTGTGTTGTTGAAGGAAATTAATTTTATTTTGCTATACAGACATAAAATATTCATATGTCTTCAACATGGTACTGTATAGTTGGTGGTAGTTGTTTATTATTTTTCCTGTAATGACCTGCTTTTATTTATTCAACGTATAATTGCTCTGCTCTGTTTTTTAGGCTTGTATTTACGGAACTGTAGATATTCTACTTAACTCCATTGTTTCTATTTCAGTGAGCTTGAAAATGCACATTATATTTTCCCTCAATTTCAATTCACTGCCATAGCATCATTATTTGCTCAGAACTCCCTGACTCATGGTAAAAATGAATGGATATGGAAATAATATGACATAATAAGGGTGTTCACAGCCAATGTTAATAGGTTCACCAGCATACTGTACATGTGTTACACGGCTGACTTAAGTGTCAACTCTTTCAGAATGACAATATGTGTTCTATTCAAGCAAAACATCCCTTTATGGAGACTTCAGTTAGTGTAAGAAATGTTGGAAGGCCAAATAATATGAAAGTGTGCCTGATAGCATAAGATGAGATAGCAATACACTACTGAAAGCTATTTAACCATAGCTCTGGCACATCCTCCAGATCTGACTCAGGACCCTTTGGTAAAGATTATGAAATGATGTCTCAATGGAATTGTTTTAATGGCTGAGGAAGTATTTAGTAAGGAGCTGTAATATTAATTCTGATATTACTATTGCTCTGAGATGAAGTAGAAACATTAAAATGTGCAGTAGAAGTATCTTGACACCATTATACTGTAGTACCCCACATTTCAAATACTATAAAGTAAATAACAAAAGTTAGTTTTACAAGTGCAAGGGCGTATACATAAAACCACCGAAAATAAATGATACCTCAGCAATCTTGATGCATTAACCACGAATACCCAACATATAAAATGTGCATGGTGCACCTGTAGCCTTAACAATGCATGGTCTTACAAAACGTGTTATTTTCACAGTTTGCAAGAGGGAATATAGTGCTGTAGAAATTCATGCATACTGTACACACACACACACACAGACTGCCAGACAGACAGCCAGACAGACAGACAGACACACGCACACACACACAAAGTGAAACATTCATAGACAATAAAATAATAAAACACAAAAACGAATCAAATTAAATCCTGCATAACTACCTTTCTCTTAAAGCCCTCGTTTCGCCTCAGACTATTCCACTCATAAATATGGTTCAGATGAATTTTTGATATTACCCGGTTCAAAGCCACTTTAATCTTATTCCTGTTGTCCAATTAAAAATGTCTTTATACTTGTGCAGGCAGGGCACACAGGGAGCTTCATTTGGTTGTGTGCCTCGACAGGGCTGAGAACATCTGAAGCTAAAATAAATAAATAAACAAATCCCACAAGCCCCTAGTTCACAAACTGTTCATACACAAGAGATGGCTCCACAAAATGGGCTCCAACGATCAGCAACAGCATGCGAGAATGCGATGCAGATTGTGTTCATACGATGTGGATCACCGGTGCAGAAAATATAACTATTACTCGGAACTACTGTGAATGTGGTGACAACATGATCGTTTCATTCGACAACTCCACGAATGGGGCTCTTTGTGTTTCAATGGGATCGTAACACAGGTTTTCCTTATCGTGGCTTGTGTATTCAATGTCTCTATTCGGCAGTCTCTTTCACAACACGGCTTCTGTGATTCACGATGCTGTTAATGGTTTTAGCGACCTGTGATTTATTAAAGAAGGGGCAGAGCATCTGTACTTGTAAACACACCTCCCGCCTTTGCCTATACCTCCCGTGGAGGTGGAGTAAACTCTATTCAGGCTTGTCCTGTGTGATCTACATTAGTGACCCAGAGAGAGTCTTTCATTTCACTGAAGGTACATTCGCACCACACTCACTGAATACCTATATGTGCATTATATAGAGAGGCTGAGCAAGCAGCAAGAGAAAAAAAGGCATGGCTGGAAGAGGTTTACTTTACAAGGTCACATATCTCACAAACCTGGTGCAAGGTTGCTAATCATCGGTTAAGGTTGTTTTGTGTTGCGGCCAGGGGTCCAAGTAAAGTGCAGCTCCATAATGTCAACTACAGTATAATGTAATGTGTTTCTTTCTCCTCAGTAGTAATGTTTGCAGTATAGGTACATGCCATGAGATCAACAGCGCCCTAAACTTTAAACAAATCATATAGTGTACACATGCAATAATCAGCATATACAGTACACACACACACACACACACACACGTACAAGTATCTTTTGGGTAAACATTGTTGGAGTAATGTGTCAAAGGTAATCCCTCCGCCCTGCTATTCAGACCCATTATTTTAAAATGGTTGTCAGGTTTGTGGCAGTCTATATTTCACTGTTAATACATTGTCTTAATAGCATTATTTCTCAGTTCAGGAGGTGTGGAGTGGGCTTTGATAACGTTCCAACTGTAAGTGCTGTGCTACTGTAATTAGTATTCTACCAGCGGGAGCTGGTGGCCACACCATTCAAGACATGTAACAATGAGATATCAGTCCGATGAAACTGCCAAATCCTGTCACGAGTTTAAGCATCCACATTGTGTTAGTTTGCATTCTCCATCCACACAGCTTCAGTCATGACAGTTGATTCTAAACTTCACAGAACATTAATGCAATATAGCCTAGATTATTGATAGGGAGAATACAAAATGGAGATGGGAATCAGATGGCACAAGAAAATCTAACTATTGTACTGTTTCTGCAGGCAGTGTAAAAATATACTGTAGAAATAGATAGAGGTTTGTTATTTCAAAAACAGCACGATTTACAAATGGAATCGTACATTTAACAACGTTATTTGATAAATGTCACGTTACATTTGCCAGGAGTAATTTCATTGTAAATTAAAATGTGCCCTTTGGCATTGTGATGTTTTATTCCCAAAATATATATTTTAATCAACAGGCAACAAACTTCAGAGTTATGAACACATGGACAGAACAGTTGATAAATAATCAACTGGGACATTGTATGCTTGGTCATTTTATAATTAAAACAAACAAATGAATGAATGTTGCTGAAAAAAAAAAAAAATAGTGTGGCCACACCTTCTGTTAATAAAACCACCATGCTGAAACAGCAACAAACATGCTGAAACAGCTTGTTATTCCTTGATTAAAAGTTGCTAATTAAATCAGGCCAGCGATTTAACTTTTGTTGAAAACTATCACGAAAGGTCCGAAAGATGGGATGAAAGTCTAATCCGTAATTGAAAGTGCTTGGAAGTTATATTCAACCTGTCAGCACTTGTTAAATAATTGTCATCATTTATTGGCACAATTCCAGGGGTATGAGGAGACACTGGCACAATAAAACTCATTGGAGACTGGCCAAAATAATGGAACAGAGCAGGCTACAAGATAATGATTGTGCTGAATGAGGGATATGGTTAGAGGAGAGAGAAAGAGAGAGGAGTATATAGTCAAGAAGACAGTGGGTTGTATAAAAACTAGGGCTGGGAATGGTTTAAACAAATGAATTAATCGCTCAAAATTGCTGTGATTAATCGTGATTAATTGTATTACATTTTTTTGGTGCTTTTTGCTATTTTATACAGGACAATATAGAGAGACAGGAAGTGAGTGAAAGAGATATTCCCAGGCCCATTACAGAGCAACCACTTGCACCACAACTTGCTGCTATATAATATAGCAGCATGATATTTGAAACCTTAATATAGCCTACATTAATGTCTAAAATATAATATAGACACCTTTTAAATCACCAACAATTTGGAACATCAAAGAGAACATTTCTATCTTAATTTTAAAGATATTGGGAAGTGGTATATAATGCAAGCAGCCAGGTGTTACATACAGTAGGCCTACGCTGCAGGTATTTGAGCAAGGGTAGCCGTGACGTCATCACGTAGGGCGACGTGGGGCGGAAAAGACTGAATCGGCAATATGCACATGTTGATGGTGCATGTGTAGCTGAATAGCTAACAGGAGAAAGAGTGAATGTTGGTATATTGTGCAGTCTGTGTTTGTGGGATAACCTACGTTTTTATGTCACACGGCAGCTTAATAAACATTTTCTTTTAATAAACAAGTCAACGTTTTCTCACTTCGTGTCCCTGGTGGAAAAGTGATACCGTACCGATTATAATAACCAGGGGTCCTTACCACGGTTCAGATCAGACGTTTGGAAAGTAATACAAGCGAAGCACAATGAACACATTTTAACCACAATAACACGTGTACACAGAACCGATTCTATCCTGTAACCTCGATTCATGTCAATATTAACCTGGGTGTGTAACACAGTCAGAACAGATAATGTCGGAATGCTTCGGTTGTATTTTAATTTGGCGTTCAGCACTCTTAAAGTTCGCCACAACAGGTACTAATTTAAAAGGTGATAGTGTTGTGTCAATTGCAATTGTGTTAATCATTTTTAAAATAAATGTTTTAACATTTAAAGTTAACCGCAAAGATTAACGCGTTAACGCTCCGAGCCCTAATAAAAACACAAATAAGAAAAGAGTGAGAGCAGAACCTAAATGATTTAGGGAGTTACAGTATACTTGTGTCCAAAGATTCACCCAGATCCTCATTAAGAGCAGAATTTGGGTCGTCAGCCATTTTATACTGAAGTTTGACAGCCATTAGTACCGAATAACAAACATTAAAAATTGAGTGCACAACAAATTCCACTATAGTATCATAATGAAACTTAAAAAAAACAAATAAATAAAAAATTCCATATTGATTATGCATAAAACGTTTTCTTTGTCTTGAATTTTTCTCAATATGGCAGACAAAATCAGAGGTACCTGCACAGCAAACTAATTTACTAATAGTATTTACATGTTATTTGAATCTTGAAATAGTTCCAATGTATCTCCTTCCTGCCAATATTTGACAGAAAATGTCTCTTTGCATATTCTGGCATGGTTTGTTTATATTGCCTTCTTTCAGCCAAACTCATTGCACTTAGAATTCCACAGGTGACTAATGCACACGCAACAAAGTTCTCACAGCATTACAAGTGAGACAAATATGAATGAATAACAATCTTATTATATCCATGGTTTGTGGGGTGCATTATATATGAGCAAATAGATGGTTAACATAATGTATACAGTTAAGTAATATATGAGTAATTATGAGGACTTTAAAGCTTTTTAGACTAGCAAATCTTAGGGATTTGTTCTTGGGAGTTATTTTGTTATTTTTTGTCTCTGCATCTGTGGCCTACTGTAGTTATCATTTATTGAAAAAAAAAATATGTCCATAGCATATTTGAAACATTGTGGGCCCTATCACCGGGCACAAAGTGTCTTGTTTTAAACATTATCCCATCCAGCGCCCACGTTGTCTAAATAGTAAATGCACTTGCACCTATTTGAGCCCCTGTGGGTATGTTGGTCTAAACATGAGATGTGGTCTAGCACATTGCTGGAGCATTGCTATCTTGATGCAGTGGAAAGTGATCATGCGATTGACCAACAAAAACGCGTGGAACACCATCAATATAGTATTGCCTATGGCTGGGGCACCACATGGGTACACTCTGCTTTTTACACACACAAGGACGCACAGTCAGGGACGCAAAACATGCTTACAACATGCAACAAGGATTACAAAAATAATAGAGTAAAATTAAATATTATAAGTGTAGCCTACATCAACATTTTATATTGGTAGGATCTCGCTGTTGCCATGTATCTGCTTGCAAGCTATAGATCTGCTTGATCCGCCAAGTTCCAAGCACGCCTAGATTTTAAAAGGGAATGGGAGATGACACTCTGATTGGTTTATTGTGTGTTATGCCAAAAACACACCCATGACTAATGAAGACAGTAAGTACAACCCTTTTGAACCATGCGTCTGTACAACGTTTTTCTCCTGATAAAATGGCTAAATGGATTTGGACACACCTAAATGCAGTTTGCGCCTTACTTTAGACTGTGCGCTTAGATCGTTAAAATATGGGCCAAAATGCCATAATGTGCTGCTACTCTATGTCATCAGAGTCAAACCAAGTCCCCAATTAGTTTTGATTAAGGCTTCCTTGTTCATAGCACCCACCCTATGGCAAGGGAAACAATAGTGTCAGGAAAACAGTTGTGTTTACAGTCATGTATGAAGGTCGCCGCAGTGTGAGATAACTGTATGATGTAGAATCCTTCCTCCATCCCCATATTTACATGTAATGTGTTTACAAATTATTATGCAATTATATTTTACACTGAATTCCTAAATAGTCGATGCAAATGACAGTCAGTATAATTTTCAAGTCATCAGTTAGGGTGTAAGTCAAATTTCATTGAACAAACCACCAATGAAAACAGTATTTTGTTCAAAAATAAAAAACTCAAAATGCACTCTTCCAAATGCAGAGTTGCCAAACATTTTCTAGGTTGTAAAGAACTGAAAATGGTAATTTGTTGAACTTTAGGAGGTCATATTTACTGAAATCAAAAGCTATTTCAATCAAACACATCATAACAGGGTAAGTTACATGTTAACAAAGAGCCCATTTTTTGATATCACCTTTACAATTGTCCATTGAACTTGTGAGTATATGGAGAATTTCTGCTTGAATTGCTTTGCAGGATGTCAGAATTATAGCCTCCCAGAGCTGCTGTTTTGATGCAAACTGCCTCCCACCCTCATATAACTTTTGCTTGCTTGAGGATGCTCCAAAGGTTCTCAATAGGGTTGAGGTCAGGGGAGGTTGGGGGCCACAGCATGAGTTTCTCTCATTTTATCCTTTTAAGCCCATTGCAGCCAATAACATAGGTTTTCTTAGCAGCATGAGATGGTGAATTTTCATGCATGAAGTTGATTTTGCTACGGAAGGCACGGTTCTTCTTTGTGTACCATGGAAGAAAGTGTTCAGTCAGAAACTCTATATACTTTGCCGAGGTCATTGGAACACCTTCAGGGACCCTAAAGCAACCTACAAGCTCTCTCCCATGATTCTGGCTCAAAACATGACCTTGCTGTTGTCGCAGCTCTATTGGGACATGGTGGCCATCCACTACTCCATCTGGACCATCCAGGGTTACACGGCACTCATCAGCAAACAAGACTGAAAATGAGTCTTCATGTATTTCTGCACTGCAACCATTTCTGCTTGTGAGCATTGGTTAGGGGTGGCCGAATAGTATGTTTATGCACAACTGCAAGCCTCTGGAGGATCCTACACCTTGAGGTTCGCAGGACTCCAGAGGCACCAGCAGCTTCAAATACTTGTTTGCTGCTTTATAATGGCAGTTTAGCAGCTGCTCTCTTAATCCAATGAATTTGTCTGGCAGTAACCTTCCTCATTATTTCTTTATCTGCACGAATGCGTAAAATAACTATCACAGGTGTCTGAGATTGATTTCAGTGATCCAAAGAGCCCAGAGACACAATACCATTCATGAGTTTGATTGAAAAACAAAATATTTTATGTTAATGACACCTAATTCAAATTTGCATAATAATTTGGAACACGGTGTAGAAATATAATTTGCCAACATGCATACCTTGGAAAAATTGTGACCAATACCCTGGAGAAGATCTTTTTGAGCAGAATGTGAGTTTACATATTGTATTTTAGTTTGTTTCACTAAAAGGTGAAAGCATTTTGCTTACAAGTCTTAATTGTATCTCCACCTGTTTCCAAATGCAATTATCAATATATCATCAGATTAATTAATTTCAATGGAACATATGAGAGCAATGAACTTCATAAGAACTTCAGTGGACATGAATGTTATTCAGTGTGTGAATTAGAATATGTCTAATGTGAAGTGTTAGTGTAAGTATACCGTATAGTCATTCTGTCGGGGGTTCCCCAAACCAAAAATGCGTCACGGGCTTCACAACATTAAATAAATGAACACATGACTCACAGCTTTCTATTTCCAGTGTGCAGTTTTGTTCATCCAGTGGGTACCTTCTTAAATCCATCATGCAAGCAGCAGTAGTTGTAATCCTGTTGGGAGAAAAACATTGACAAAGACCAGTATATCAGTGTATCAACTGGTGTAACTAAAATTACAAGTTTGTAAAACAGGAAGATCAGGCCAGTGATCTAATTTGCCATGGAGTATCCCCTTTACCATTAAGACCAGTGAAATTACTTTATTTCATTTCATGATTAAAAAATATACAATATTTGAAAATGCTTATGCCGCCTTTCTCAGAATAATATTGAAAGTGTGATTCAGATAGCTAAGAGGGACATATTAAGGGCACTCAACTGGTCAAGTTGTTCTTGATGGTTGATGGAAAAATATGACTTAGCAGGGGACTCTAAGGCATAGACATACAGTAAGAGGTCTACAATCACAATATCAGTCAATAAAGCTTTAGGCTTGTCAGATAATACTGTATATCCTTTACCAAGGACAGATACTCTTAACGGCCTCTCCTTCATTGCTGTGCCCTCTATAATGCATTGAATCTATATAATATTGATAAAGCAGATTATGTAAATAGATGAAGTAAATACAAGGAGAATCCCATATCGCACCTGTACACATGAGAACTAGAACAACCCTTTTACCATAAAACTCAGTGTGTCTGTGGAGCCACAGAACATGTGTATTTAGTCTCATTCACCCACAGCTGGCTTCCCACCCTTTACACGGAATTCCCCCAGCTGTCTAACAAATCGGTGCACCATTCGTGTTTCTGTGGGCGCTACTGTGTACATGCACAGTAGGACAATATGTTGGATTGGCGTACATTCTCGGTGTGCTGAGAAAGCAAAATCATTTTACAATAATTCTAATATGCATGTAATACACATGTACCTACGACTAACTAAACAAGTTGAACATGACAATGTTAATCCTCGCCCCAGTTCCAGCATATGTTTGTCTAATCCTTCTGGATCTCTGTTGGTTTCTATGAGGGGCAATCATATCTGTACACAATACGAAAATGTGTAGACAGCAGGACTGCAATGGTCCAACCCGTATACTAACAGCCTCATTCATTAATATGCCAAGGGTGCAACTGCATAATCATAGTTTTACATTATGGAAGCACTACCGGTAGCTATCCATTGAGCTCTAATTACTGTTTGAATAGGGGTGAAATTTGAAAGTGTAATAGTAGGAAGCTCTTTATTCCATCAAACAAAGGGAACATGGTTTAGACAGAGAAAGAAGAAAGAAATAAATAAAGGGAAAGGAAAATACATTTAGATGGTGCTTGTCCAATTATGACTTGTCTTATATTCATATTTCCAAACAAAATCGTGTTTCAGTTAACTTAAAATGGAAGGATGAAAGTATATACTTTTAAAAGTATTAATTTTGAAACCTTCCATAATACATCTAACGTTTCTCAAACTTTCACCGCAGACTGGTAAATAAATGTTTATTAATGTATTCCTCTGCTTTGACCTAGTTATAATTATTTAATTTTATAAAAGTAAAGTAACTTGCATGAAATTATGTGTAATATCTATTTGGAAATGAACAAATAATTTATAATATTAATAATAATAATAATTAATAATAATAATTAATGTGTTTGAAGTTTCCTTCCCCAATTGCTAATAATATACTAGTCAATTGTAAGATAATGCACTTTTTGTCAAGATGTTCGTTATGTGCGCATGCTGAAAAATAATCTGATGTTGCACCAATATATGTGCCTGGCTCTGTAAATGGAAACACAAGCAAAACTGTACAGACACTATCCTAGCCAATACATGTTTGGGCTTCTAAGGAAGCGCCCTATGGAATTGAAAGGAGAGGTGTTTATATGTTTTGATGGAGTTCAAATATCAACAATCTTTCTATCAGAATCTCTGACTCAACCTTTAACAAATAGTACCACAGTACTAATTATATCCACATTAACATCATATAACGTCATATTCTAGTCCATGCAGTGTTCGTTAGAAAAAGCTCTCGAGAGCTATCACTCTGGACATGTTTCCGCACAGTAAGAAGTACTTGAAATGACAAATGGAAATCATATTATCCAAGGAAAGGCTGAAATTGATCTAGCTTTCATCTCAAGCACCTGAGGTGCCACAATGGCATTAATTCTGCAGTACCTGACTGGTGAGTATGTCAAGGAAAATATCAATAAATCTGTAGATTATCATCTTCCATTCATACGTGATAGTCTGGAGGGTGATTGTTAAAACAGATAGGAGACCCCAAACGTCAGTGGAACATGAAACTGACACCTGAGGCCTAACTATTTTATTCTCCCTCTAACTAAACTCAAACATTGACAACCACTCAAGTCACAATCAATGCCAGGGTAGAAGCTATACAGTAGCTCCATAGATTTAATATGATACTGTATATGTATATGTTCCCATAATGAAATATTCAGCATCTTGAATCAGTATTAAATTACCATTTTTATTTGTAATTTTGTTGGCTTCTTTCAGGTTGCATTTGTTATTTATAGATAGTGTGTTATAATAAAGACATATAATTGTTTTCCTACCTCGGTTCACAACTTCTTGATTGCATGGAATTTTACTCATATTTATTTAACAATAACAAAACATGATATTGCCGGCATGCATCCATACTGTGTACGATATTCCTTCCTGAACAATTATTTCACCCATAGTTGGATCATTTCACAACTAAAGAATGAGCTACTTTAAACTCCTAGGGACCCATGGGAACGGAACATAGTTCGCAATGTTTAGCATTGACATACGCCATCAGGTGGCAGTAGTCTAATATATGTTCTAGAGAGGCAAAGTACATCACAGGGTTTGGAATATACTTTTTTATTTTTTATTGTATCTTCATCACAAAACGCTAAATTGAGCGTGTATATGTGCTTGCATAGTAAATGCTATTATACTGATTTTAGTAGCTTTTATATTGGTTAGGGATCATTCCACACAACCTGCAATATGCTATTATGTGTCTATATATTGGCATAGGAGATCAATTAAGCTACCATCAAAAACCATACATACAGTAGGGGTGGATGATATGGTATAATTGCTGCAGTCAACCGTAAGACAATAAATAAAGCTTGTATTGTCCATTAAGCCTTGTAAAGGGACCATAAGGGGGAGCCTGTTAGAAATAGACTGCCATTCTCTCCCTGTCTACTGTGAGAACTTTACTCCCACAGTGGGGCTAGTGCTGTATGGTGTGTAATCATCTAGGTACTGTTCTGTACCCCTGACAACATAAGATCTCACCTATCTTTCTCCTCACCCCCCCCCCCCCCTCCTCTCTCTCCCTCTCTCTCTCTCCTGCAATGTACAAATTGTATTTAGGACTACAGTGCCTGCTTTATTAACATGCAGGGTCACTAGACTTTTCACATGCCTGATTTTACACCTACTGTATGCATATGTCACAACTGACATGCATTGAGACAGCTAGCTGGTAGATACAGTTGCTGTTGTATTCCACTGTACAATAATGGATCATACAAAATCCCAGATGATCTGGCTGGACTACAAAATAAAAACGAAGCCTTCGATATTCGGATATCCTGCTTTGCTTGCCTGGGTGTTGGGTGAAATTATTAAATGTTCAAGGTGTCAAAAAGGTTGAAACCCGGATTTATAAGATTCAGTTTTCTCAATTTTCGTCTATTTTCTCCTTTATCTGTATCTATCATATTTCTGTCACTATCGAGTATAAAGGGTATAGCTCCCTGCAAAAAATAATTTTCAAACGGGAAGCTTTCTGTTTTTGAATCTGCATTGTGAGCGCTTTTCATGTAATAGGCTCAGTTAAAGTAAATGGAAAGCTGTCAACATGGAAGACGGAAAGTGACTATACCCACGATGTCGCTAAGCACTTAGTACAGTACAGGAGGGCTATAACGTTAACTTGCTGTTGCAGATTACACAGCACAGAGGTCCCAGTCTCCCATGGCGACAGGCAGAAATGGTCCCTTTTTAAGCCTAAGAGGTTTAGATGGGGCCTATATCCTCCTCTCTGCTTGTCCCCCGTCTTTGTCAGCATTCTTTCTCTGATGCGGTGTGCCGCGGGTGACGCCGCTCTCTGACTTCCAAGTATTTAATCAAGGAACAAATTGCCTTTCTGATCTCTATTTCGAGATTGAGTCCATGGAGGAGAACTTCAGAGCAAACACCCCTGGCATGGTCGTTGAAATGCTTCTGTGTCTGGAAAGGTACAATGTGTGTGCACATAGGCGTGTATTTCAGGGGAATTGCAGGGGATGCATCCCCCCTCAATATTTAGAAAAAGTGTATTTCTGTTATTGTTTTTAAGTCAGCTATACTGCCCTCTAACGGCTAACCGCAGTAACTATATGTATCTGGTCAAAATTGCAATATTACTAAAAATGTATTTCTTGATATCTGCTTTATCTTGTGACAAAGTTTCAGATGTAATTTTGTTTTTATTTTTGAGAAAAAAAATACGTATAAAAATTGCAGCAACTACAAAACCGGCGTAAAACAAAGGCTGGGATGAGGATTCGCACCACTAAATCTGAGGCCATGGTTCTCAGCCAGAAACCAATGGAGTGCCTACTCCAGGTAGGGAATGAGTTCTTACCCCAAGTGAAGGAGTTCAAGTACCTCGGAGTATTGATCGTGAGTGAGGGGACATTGGAGCGGGAGATTGGCCAGAGAATCGAAGCAGTGGGAGCGGTATTGCAATCGCTTTATCGCACCGTGATGATGAAAAGAAAGCTTAGCCGGAAGGCATTTCCGGGCAATTTTTGTTCCTACCCTCACCTATGGTCATGAAGGGTGGGTCATGACTGAAAGAACAAGATCACGGGTACAAGCGGCCAAAATGGGTTTTCTCAGGAGGGTGGCTGGCTTCTCACTTAAAGATAGGATGAGAAGCTCAGCTATCCGTGAGGAACTTGGATTAGAGCCGCTACTCCTTCGCTTTGAAAGGAGCCAGTTGAGTTGGTATGGGCATCTGGTAATGATGCGTCCTGGGCGCCTCCCTTGGGAGGTGTTCCAGGCAAGTCCAGCTGGGAGGAGGCCTCGGGGAAGACCCAGGACTAGCTGGAGAGATTATATCTCGACACAGGCATGGGAATGCTTCTGGATCCCCCAGTCAGAGCTTGCTAATGTGGCTCGGGAAAGGGAGGTTTGGGGTCCCCTGCTGGAGCTGCTGCCCCCGTGACCTGACTGGATAAGAGGATAAAGATGGATGGATGGATGGAACTTAATTTACGAGTATCCATATCCTTCATATCAATTTGTTATTTAAATAAAATAGTTAAAATATTCTTGTGAAATGTGATTGTATCAACAATGTCGATGCTGATGCAAAATTATAAGATTAGGCTATGCCAGTAAGTATAAAATAAATGGTATTAATACTAAAATGTGACATGACTAAAATATTTCATACAAATACAATTATTGTAACAGAATGTGAATATCCTGCAAACTATGAAGCAGAAGAAAACAGAAACATTGCAGTTACTGCACTTTGCTTTGGTATTACTATTCAAACCATGTAAGGGAATGCAATGATAGAGTGCAGTAACTTTATTTTTAGGGTCAAAGGTTAAATCAACACATTATTTTGTAAATTATTTATTTCATGGATACCTATCCATTTTGTACTATACTACTGATCAACATGTAACTGACTTGGCTAGCCATTTAAAAAACGTTAAGGCCATTTTTTCTAATTTTCACTGCGTTGTTACTGCACTTATGCTTGGTAGGGCAGTATAGTTTAGCCTAGACCAGAGCCATGTAAAGAGAGAGTCGCCTCATCTGCGTTCACTCCAACTGACTGTTTTTTCACAGCAACGGAGCCTCAAAATAGTTCCTGGAAGTTAGCTTAAATACTAAAAGTACCCTATGATATATGTTTTAAATATTAATTGGTGCATTTATTGACTAATAATTACCAACAAATTTAGTGATATATCTGTATATATATATATAAATTGCCCACCAAGCACTTCCTGGAACATTTTTGCCATAGGTTTTCCCTCTCCATCAACCATGTGACCGTTAAAAATGTTGAACCTCTGTTAACGTAACTCTCTTTCCATGGCTCTGGCCTAGACCTAGATCATCCCAAACAGATGTTTTGAATATGCAGATACAAAATAAATGAATGAGCTATTAAAGTCCTATTAAAGTCCAGGGGTTAATACATTCATTAACCTTTATATATATATATATATATATATATATTTATTTATCATGTACTTTCTCCAAAGAAAAGAGGATAGAATAGTAGCATAATAGTATCATGCCTATGTGTTGCAAAATATGAAATAGGCCTATGCCTAAAGACCTACATTTGTTGATGATAACCCTTACTGCATTATATTACATTAAAGTTTGAATTGTGCCAGGTTTCCTGTATTTCATGTTTTCCTTTAAATACTAACATTTCTACCCTACATTGATGCAGAAAAATCACAAATTGTTCAATAAGGATTCAGCAGAATGCAGTAAATCAGGTGTTTGATTGTCAATATTATCAGGAGTACCCCAAACCCCACGCTTTATATGTCCCCCCCCAATATTCAAACAAAATATACGGTTATGTGTGTGCATGTGAGTGTTACGTTACGCACACATGAATGCCTGTGTAACCACGCTCACATGGAACCATAGCAACGCAGAGACAATGTGACTGCAGGGTCCCTCCCCCTCATCCCTATGCAGACATGCCGCCATGACATGACACTGCATGAGTGCATTTGTGTCTGCACCATATGCTGTTCTGTACGCAGGTCTGCCCACACTGTAGCTGAATACTTGTGAGCAGAGCGTGCATGCGTGCCTGCCTGAATACACAGTCCTGTCCGTAAAGGGTTCTTTAATATTGCGCAGTGGCATATATCTCTTGGTAAATCTCCCGGTTGCTTAGTTACTGAGCGGGGAAACTGCCAACAATCAAAACGCCATATGTTGGAGTTCCAACAGGGACCACTGAAATGTTGTTCTCTGTATATTTTGATAGAAAAAAAGGTCTACGAGGTCAAATCAGGGCCAAGTGAATTTTGGCAATCGAAAGAGGAGATAAACAGCTTTTCACCTCAGTGGTGCCCTGCATAGTGCATAGTTCAGAGTACTCAAATACAGGTACTAGAATATTATTGATTACATTATTTTTGTTTTGTGCTAGTTTGATTGATGCATGGTTTTACATAAGTATTGAAAAGCAGTTAGCTGCGTTAATCATTGCTTACAGTGGCCCTTTCACCTAAATGAACAGAAATAGCATTTTATGCCTTTTCATAGGAAACGTGATTAAAATCTTACACTGCATTGATTTTACATGTGCATGTGCGCATGTTCAATTTATGTAAATGTATATCTATTTACATCTTTTTCTGAAGGCCTCAAACAAAATATAATTGAAATCAGTACTGTATGTTTAACGTCATGTAGCAAAATAAACACTTTTTCAGCTGCAGATATGTGCGTATGAACAATACACAGTCGGACAAAGGCGGTATGTGTTGTTTGCCTTTTGGTGCCTTTGAGCCACCATTATGAATTGGCATCTCAATGGAAAATAAATGAGTTTGTCTCTGTGAATATTCATAATTTATTTGTTCACTCTGTGTCTGTCACAGCTTGTTATCAGCATCTATAGACCCCCTGCATCCAATTAAAGTTTCAATAAAAGGCTTTGATTAAATGAAAAATCTCCCTCTTCATAAAGTCATACAACATTTGCGCACACACCATTTCTATAACAAACTAAATGGATGACTGTCATAGTTCACTACCTGAATTACCATGTTCAAGGTCAATGAATAGACAACAAAACAAAATTAATGTATCTCTTGTCGATGAATTGAACATACTTGATTTTGCTTTAGGTTGACTTGTAACATGTTCAGGTAACATTGCATCTAAGCATCATAAATTATTTAGAAGTTCTTAAAAGATAGATATTAAGCAATTTGTTGCAATTCAATTATATTATTATATGTTCACGTTATGTAACATCTTATAGCAGCCAGTCTTGGACACAATTGCCATTACCTGTTGGCATGTGGTGCAACATTGACCATTTGGGTTTCAGAGTTCAGAGTTTGCACAATTTTGAATGTACTGCAAGCGATTCATATGTAGAGAATACTAGAGCAAAAGGCAAGAGTTTATGTGTTAATCCACTAACCACGTAAATATTTTTTTGTAATTTATATTACTGTATATTACTACATGTCCAATTATCACTGTATCATCCACCTACAGTATGCATTTATGCAGTGGCGGGCCGTGCATTTCAAACTTAGGCCTTCAGTGATGTCCTACTTATTCCGACTTAAATAAATACCTCTAATAATACCATAATTCATGACATCACGTGACCACGGCTGGAGAAATAGTATACAGAAACACACTTACGCACTACTGGGCATTGCATCACCTCAATTGTGT